>QVNV01022781.1:0-18740 GCA_014825455.1 Pseudomyrmex pallidus | reverse complement strand
TTTCTTTAAACCAAAGTATCCATAAAACTCAAAAATAAAATAAATATATACATTTTTGTACAAAACGTTTCGCGTTGTTTTTATTTCACTTCCATAATTTTTATACGATTACTACAAATTATTATTCAATTGTATTGTAATTAATAATTTTTTATTAATAATAAATATGAGATATCAAAATTTATAAACGTTGCAATATAAATACGGCAAAAAAAAAATTATTTTGATAGTCTTTTGTTGCAAAAAAAAATTCGCCCGAACAGGGACTCGAACCCTGGACCCTCAGATTAAAAGTCTGATGCTCTACCGACTGAGCTATCCGGGCGACTTAGAACGTGAAGTGCTTGTTATGATACACCTTTCTCTCATTAAAATATACCTATATATATGTGTATATATATATATACGTACACACACATCGACTAACGTTAGTAAAATAAAAGTATATCATTAGTAAATAAAATTTATGATGCAAGTTATTAAGTGCAATCTAAGAACTTTGCAAACAACCAATAAAAATAAAACTTTAATATTTTGAAATTAAAAAGAATAGACGTGTATTTTGTAAATTATTTTTGTGTTTTCTATTCTGCATTTAACATTAACTTGACAATGTTTATTGTCAGTGATCGTTCAGAGACTCGCCGCTGTTTTGTGTCCCCATATATGAATTTTGCTATAAACGTATGTATAGCATTTATTTCCTTTATACGCAAGACGGTCACATGTTTAGTATTTTTGTTTTATGTCTTTTATAAAGCACATCACTTATTCATAGGTGAAGCTATTATCCAGTAGCTGCGAGCGCGCTACTGATGATTTACTGTCTTGCATTATTATTGTATGTGTGGAAACACATTTATATATATACACATATTGTTCGGAAGAAGAGCTTTCAAGGTACGTTCACCGTCTCGCGTGAGATAAGTAGTAGTCGAAAATTCAGACGAAGGTGGGAAAGGAAGAAAAAAAGGAAAAAAGACCGCCAATCACCGGCGAACTAGGTTGAACGACCTAATCGTAACTCAGCGGGTTCTGATGTGGGAACGATGTAAGTACTTAACTCCAGCTGTTTTTTCTATGATTTTTACACGGTGACTCTTACCGGCCGACCTCCACTAACACTTGGTTTCCTAGCATCGATTTTAATCGGCACTAATCCCCTTGCTTCCACCGATTATTTTTTTGCATATTTTAGGTACTCGTTTGTTGTACGTAAATAAATGCGATAGATCACACACGCACGTGCGTAGCACGCTGAAGGGAAGAGGTAATAATTGTATAAAGTCGAAATAAAAAGATGATTACTTACAGTTATTCCCAACATCCTCTCGACATCCTTCGGTTTTTGATTTACACACTTTGCAATTGTTTACAAAATTATAATATGTTCACACGTTCATTTTCAGTCTCTTTAAATGCAGGAATATCGGAATGACGTCGATTAAATGAAGGCGTGGAAAATCAATCTGGGAAAAACAATATTTCAGCAATATCATATTTCACGTAAAATAACACAAATTTTAAAATAATGATAGAAATTAGAGCGTGTTTCATAAAACAATTAATATGTCGTGTATTTGATTCCAATATTCCAGGCAATGCGCAATCAATCTGTATTTCACCGTGTTGTTAAGAGATAGAGAGATATAAAATAGTCTTTATATAAACTCTCTCTCTGCGTTACATGAAAAAACCTATCAGTCGTTATTGTATTACGTTGGATTTGAAAACACGCGTATCTCGATATTGTTTGATATATCTGCGATCAATTAGCGCGGAATCGTAACGAATAGCAAAAGCGAGAAATTCCTTGCGTGAACGATAGAGACAGTGAAATATTGTTGGGTATGTTGTCAATATATGACATACCCGGTTAACCGTGAAATCCGGTAAATCGTGTAACTCATGACAACTTATGATCCGTAGATCTTAAGAGGCAACGTGTACTGGATCTGCTCAACTGCATAAGATGCAGATCCCATGAATAGTCACGGAATAGAAGTACGGTTATAATACCCCACGGGGAAATATACATAAATTATACACAAATTTATGCTACTCTTTTGGGAGAAATGTAGAAAATACTTTTACTATCTTCTCTACATTCTTCACACGTAAAGATACGAAGTAAAAATTAGCACAAGAAGTGTGCTAGTATGTTACTTTTAAATGATATCAATTAGTTCAGTCTTTAAAGAGGTATAAAGTAAAAATAAAATATTTTGGCTTATCTCAAGTAGTAACATACATAGAGATAATGTGTATATACGCACATATCACACACAAAGATAAAGATACATACGTATGTACAGTGGGAAAAAGTCTCTCCTGTACAGAGTTTCGTAATTACACCTCCGCGTCTGGAATCGACAATGAAAAAAAACCGGTCGTTTTGCAAGGGTTAAACGGATGTCCGCAAGTCGCCCACGAAGTCGTCCGGACTTGCATCTTTGATGAAGAAGTGTTTTGAGGTGTGAAATATGATAGTCGCCCGCGTCCTTGCGGTCATGCGTTCTCCAAGCGCTTGCATTTACCCCCGCGGTACTTACCGCAAGTAGGCGGGGGTCGGTGAGGCTCGTATTTGAAGAGCGGACGCGGGATTTCACCTCTCAAACGAGAGGGAGAAGCCACGGCTTCAACCGCGCGCGGAAAATCTTTGGTGAACAAACGCGTATCCCGTACCCGGCAGTTGCAAAGCGTATCTTTTTCGTGTTCATTTCTTTCAGAAGTGCGTCTCGAAGAATCTTAAAGATCTTTCCTGAAACAGCTTGATTCGAAAGAAGGTTTCGACATGAAGGTTGGTTGTGTATTTGAATTCTTTTTCGTGACAAGAATCTCTCTATAAAATATTATAAATTTTCAAATTCAAAATCACAAATCCAGAACCAAAGATCATCCTTCGTTACATTATAAATTGATAAACTTTATTTGCAATATTAAATTATATAATTTTATGGATATGTAATGAGTTTTCTTTAGATCCCGGTTCTTTTTATATATTCTAGAATTACATATTTAATGATTAAAAGGGCAATTAAGGGTAATTAAGCTTGTACTTAATTTTTTCCGCGTGTGTTTCTTTAAAAATATTTTAAATCCTAGTAAGAAGATTTTAAATAAAATCTAGTTAAAATATTTTTTAAATCCTAGTAACAAAATTAAACATATATTAATTGATATATAAAGAACTTTTGTGTGTGTACATCTGATTATAAGAGAAAGCGAGTGAATAACAATATTTTCGAAAAATATAGAAGAAAATATTTACCAAGCATGAATCAAAAGAGATTTTAAAAACAGAAAATTTCTAAAAAATTTCTTCACGGGAAATGTGTGCTGTTGAATGCTGTGCATATGATAAACGTACACAGTTTGCACGCGCACATTGAATAATAGAATTGCGAGTATGTGCAGAAAAATCCTGATTCAAAAAAATATGCAAATAGAGAAATTATTTCGCGGACACATATACGACGATATGTTAATGGAACAAAATGTCTAACGTACATACGCCGTTGGTGACATTTTCACCAACAAATGACGAATGGCTCCGGAAGTTTTTACAAGAACACAGTTGCATATTGAACAAAAACAACGGCTTTTCTATTTTTCAACTATGATATTATGGAAATTAATTGCAATTCGTTGCGATGCAAATTGATTGTAATTCACTGCGAAGCGAATTACATTAAGAGATATGTTATAATAGGTTTGTTCGCGTCGCATGCCCCAACATGCTCCCACTCGCTCCAACGCAATCTTTTTCAATGAAACTTTAATGAAACTTCAAAACTTTTTCAATAAACTTTTTCAATAAAAAAAGCCTAACTCAGTGCGCAATAGTACAAGCTAATAAATTCGCTGTTAAAGCGTGTTGGAGCAAGTAGGAGCATGTTGGGGCATGTAACGCGAACAAACCTAATTTGTGTATGGGAAATCGATTATGTCCGTCAAGTTAATTGAATTAAATGATTTATCAACGCGTGTTTTGTATGTAGGCATGCATAACGCGACAAATAACGTCACAACTTCGCTAATTGTTAATTAACCATAAAAGTGATCAAGAGTACCTAAGCAGCTTAAGCGTCGGATCCACGTGTTCTGGACGTTGCTTATATAACCGGAACATTTGTTGCTAACTATTCGCGTATGATATTCGTCGCCACTCGGCGAGTCGCGTTATTATTTTTATTGTATCACTTATATACGTAATGCTATTACAACGTTTTGTAGAACTTTGCGTTTGTTAACCTCTTGTTTGTTTTTCTCGTTTTCTGCAGATTACCGAATATCTTTACTGCACATTGGTTTGCATGTGTTTGCTGAAGGCGGTCAATTGCGAGATTTCGAGAGACAAGGTAAAAATGCGCGTTTTTAACAAGTTATAATCTTTTCAATGTGTAACCAGCGCGCGTATGCGTGTTGTGTGTTTTAAAACATACGGACTAACTCTAAAATTTTTTAAATTATATGTGTATAAACGTGTGTGTAAACGTTAAAAGCATAAAATAGTTCTTTTTCACACAAATATAAATTTTAAAATAGCTTTTACGTAAATGCAGAAAAATATTCCTCTTGACATTTAATAAAGAGAGAGAGTATATCAGAAGTACAATATATCATAGGGCAATTTTTTCGTATTAACGCAAGCATTGCTATTTGGAAAATGATCTACATTTAATGGCCTATTAATCTACATTGACTTTTCACGTAAGTTTTAAATAAATTCTGACATAAAACAAAAACGCGGGGATAGAATTCAATTTTACAGTTCGAGCGAGAGCTTCTTGACGACCTTACAGCGGAGAAGACAATCAAACCGAAACCGAAGAGACCGTTTTGCAATGCTTTTACCGGTGAGAAATAATTTTTCTCTACACAAAAATGTATTATAATTTTTAGATATAACGAAATATGAAAAATTAATGCGTTAAATTGTAAAAAACAATAAAATTTGATTATTTGTAGGATGTGGCAGATTCGGTGCGGAAGAGAAGAGACAGAAGAAAAAAGTATTGCGCGCTACCGGCCTACAGGACTTGCAAGACTTCCGCGCGACGAACGATAACATTCGATTCCCGATTTCATTGTATAAAGCTCTATTGAATGCCGCCAAACAGAACACCGTCACTCGGGATGAATATGATTATCGATTACAGCAAATACCGCAGATTTATTTCTCCGATTAGATTACGTGGATGGAAAGCTAAATTTTTTGACGGACATAATCTGACGAATGGGCGCCGCTAGAACTTTCAACAGACGGAAATCATTTTATTATTGTCTTTATGTGTATATTCTTCTAAAATAGCTTCCAAAAAATAAATCTAGAATGCCGACAAAAAAATATTCGATGCACAAATTATATGTTAAAACTATTCAATTCAAAACTTGTATCTTCTCTCAATAGCTCGATAGAAAACATTTGTACACTTTGTGACGCCCACGTCTTGATACGAATATTTACTTTCGCTTATTGTCTCTCGTCATAATTAAAGAAATGCGAAACGAGACAAAAATCATAATTGTACATGCGAGACGAAGATAATAATTTGAGACAAAATTCATTGCTGCAAAATGTATCGTCGTGCGAAAACAAAAATCATATAAAGTCTAATCAATGCGCAATATTGGTGCTACATATATAGCTAGAAAAACTATGTTCAGAAACCTTCATTTTTTTATGAGAGCAATTTAACAGCGTACACAAGCGCTGTTAGCCTGTTCATCATATACATACCGCATACTCTAAAGATTGTAATTAATTTGCCACTAGCAAGTTTAAATCATATAATTTTTAAGTAAAATTGTTAATTGTTTTTTACCTAGTTTTTAATTCAATAAATTCTATAAAATCTGTTATACCTAGTCAATCAATATACGAGACAAGATGATTCTTAATTAGTTCGTTCATTCTTTTAATATAAGTTTTCCTTCATCACGTACACACACAATAAGTTGATACATTTCTTTTATAATTGCGATAGCAAAAATATATAGCAAATTTGCTTTCTGATAATTAACATATATCAACTATAAATATAATCTACAGATAAACAGTAAGTTTTATTATTACATTACCGTTCCACATGTACTTGGTATTGTTCGAGTGTCGTTGAGACGTTGTTGATTTTGACACAATAACATTTCTGGGAATGCTCAATCCTACGCACACCGGATTGTCCGCTTTTTCCGTAGGTCTGCCCCAGAAACTTTCCGTGCAGAGTGTAGCCGGATCCCAAATTCGAGATCGTCGATCATCACGCACCCCATCCAGAGATTGATCTAACATCTGTCAAATTGTATAACGATAAATTAATCACGTTTTGTTAATGTAATAATGAGAATATGTGTTAAATATATTTTCCTAAGGCAATTCAATTTCTCTGATAACTTCTTTTTTTATTTAATGACTCATAAACTTGCATTGCTGCTGTATAATTTAGAAAATAGTGTAGATACAAATTCAGACAATCAATTGACAAAGAATATCCCTGCGTAGTCGAACTTTATTCATTTGAAAACAAATTCGATTTTGTAGTTTTCTTCGAGACTAAACATCGTAAGGCCATAAAAATTCTATATACGATTCTATATATTCTGCATCTGATGCTCTTTTTCCCATCAAAAAAGACCGTGCACCCATAGAACTTACATTATATCTCTCTTTGCATACTTCTACCTCAATTTTTTTGCTTTATTCTCCAAACCGTCCAATTCACATCATCTTACCTCAAGACGGATTTTATGTGAAAAGGGCCACGCGACAATAGAATCATAACGTCCGCGCGTCAGTCCAACTCCTACGAAGACCGTGCCGTCGGGGAAATATTTCGGCGTGATTTTTAGATACATAGCGTAAAACCGATCCGCGTAAAATGTGGAGCTGCGCATCGAGCGACCGGTTCGCCAGCTCGCCATCATCTCGTTCAAGTTGTTTACTCGCCAATAATAAATAAATGCCGAACCTGAAAAACAAGATTTATTGAAAAAGAAAAGCCTTTAGCTTTTGAATTTTGTGTGCGTGTTTTTTTTTTTTACTGATAAACTTTATCAGTTTATGAACTTTTGCACATCGCAAAGATCGTGTTTTTGACTTTTTCTAGAGTTTTGCGAGAACTCTAATTGAGAAGTAAAATCCTTTGTGAGAGTTCCAATTACGAAACTGACTATATTACATAGGATCGAAAATTACTAGGTTCGATACAAAGTGGAGTCTCTCCAGATCGGACGCGACAAAAATCTCACGTTTCACTAAACTAGAAATAGACAATGTTTCTTTGACACATAAGTAATCCAATAATTGCCAATTAAATTGTGTAATAATCATTGAAAATAATAGATTACTTATATGAGTCTTTATTTGCAATGTGAACTAAAATGTCAAACGTGGAAGCACGTTATTCGCTGAGCAACAAAATTATTTATTTTCCACGTTGGAGAAGCATCGCATGTATAAGATATGTATTATTTCGTCTTTGTATTTTTGGTTTTTCTGTATCGTTTGTCTCTCCGAGAGCGGTTGGCACATGAGAAGCATGTATTTTGTGTTTCGAGATAAGTCTTGTTGGTGATTCGACTATTACCGAGATTTCAAGTCAGAGAATCTTGAGCGTTTGCCCCGCGAGTATCGGAAAATAGCGAGAAAGATTTATTGAATCACGATTCTGTACCACTCGTTTACTCTGTACTTTGCAAATATCTAATTTGAAAATATACACGTCATTCGCACCTGACAGCAGTTTCTTTTTGAAACGCAACTTCCGAAGTAACGTAGAAAGTAATTTACATACATAATATATGCATATATATTATACTACATACATGCTTAAGTCATAATGCGACAGCGGTAGTACCGCTTTTACAGATATCTCTCCGGATTACATACAATACTTTTAAAATAGACCAGAGTTAATCGTATTCCGCAACTCGGGGAGAATAAATCTTACTTCGTTGAACTATTCATTTTAGCTGAATGTTTATCCCGACTAAGCTGTAAGCTTTGTTCCGTTTCGCGGCGATCTTTCCGCAAAACACATCCTCGCACTAGATATTTGCATAAAACCGCACATCTCTTACATACAAATGTTTAGCGTAGGCTCCGTTGCGATGTAACATTTGTAATATATTATGCAATAAGACTTCCGTATGTGCGAAACTACGTATGTTATACTCTTATAGCTTAATGGATTATACATTTTTCCATTGAAAACGATTGAAAAGTGAATTCCTTAATTACTTTATAAATCTCTTAGAACAAAATGTAAGTTAATCGTCAAAGATGTTAAAGTTCAAGAGTTTTATGTGTCGCCTGAGTGATGCATTAGTTGTTCGAATAAATTATGGTTTTTTTTGTTTTGGAACAAGTGCATCGCGTCTACACTTTACGCCACTTATACATGTTGTAAGACAGAATGTTGTAGAGGCACTCGTAAAGTTTTGAGAACTTCAGGTCTATCAGTTACTGAAGAAGATACACTTCGTGTGTTCGAGAGCATAAAGTTAACTTTGGACTATCACATACGAAACGTGCATTTGTAAATAATAAATATGTTTTTCTTCGTGGCAAAAGTATATATGTATTATTTTAGAATTAATTCATAATGAATGAGAGGAGTTGTTTTGCCAACCAACCGTTCGATGTTGATAAGTTTTGCACGGTGTTGTTGAATTTATTGATCTCATCTTGCCTGGGGGACAAATAACCGTCGGGCGCATCGTCGTCGTAAAGTTTAGCGTTTCGTATATTGTTCAAGTGATCCGGCTGTTGCTCCAGCATGCTGTAAAGCAACCGCTTGATATCCGCGAATTCCCTGATTAATTTTTCCTCTAGACTCGCAAACTTCTCGTCCATTGTCTCTGAAATTAATGTTTCATGCGTTCTCGTTGTATTAGAGAATTTTATTTTTATCGCAAGAGTAAAATTATGTAGTGGCTGTATAATAAATCTCATCGATTTCCAAAGCTCAATTTTGCGTTGAAGCGCGCGCAATTTGCACGAGACACTTATTCGCTTGCAATGCGAAGATTTCAGATATTCCACACATGCAATATTATCTGCGCGTATATAAATCTTGCATGTTATTATGCAAATGAGAGATGTTAAAACTCTGATCCGGAAAATCGTGATAATTTGACGCATAAAATTTGAACGCGTTCTATGTAACACAAGTCTAAAAAAAAATTTTCCCGGTGCTCCTGATACATCGAATTGCTAATTTAGAGTTTGTTTTTCCACTCACTCGCCTTGCAAGCTCCGCTGAGAACTGTTGTTACAGTGGCCCGTGCATTTGCGATCACATTTTCTGTCGCGATTTTGCAAGTGGTGTGCTGCGTTTCCGTCATATCGTCGCTGGTGACATTGGCCTCAATTACAGCTAAAAATTGCACAGAAATTGGGAGAAGAAGAACATGAAAGAAGAAAGTAAGTTTAAAGAAGTTCGAGATTCTGATGTGTTTCTGTATTTTTCGATCATTCATTAGTGTTAGATTTTTTTTTTTTTAACAGAACAGCGAGTCGCAATAACGCGCAACGTTGAAATAAAACTAGTTTTTGTATGAAAAAATCGAGATTTTCGAACCGGAAGACATTTGCGCAAGATAAATTTGTTTTACTTACGCAGTTTCCGCAAAAGTTCGCCGCTTGCCAAATAGAGCGCACTGAGATAAAACAATGAAAAAGAGTAAAAACAACACGCGACCGCTGACATTTTGTTACACGTGAACAGCAAGTTGTGAATTTATCCTGTGGCGCGGCCGAAATCACGGTCCGCGGCAGTAGCTTTCGGCCGCCCTCAAAAATAGATTTTATCATCTTTTTATTGCACGCAATAAATGAACGCTGAAGATCAATAAATACAGACCATCAAATCCCTCTCGAGATTATAATCCTGTTCGAGAAATTATGACCTCTCTCTTGATTTCACGGACACTCTGAACTTAGGAACCGAAAACTATCGATGAACATGAACCGATAAATAACGGATCTCGCAATGTCAAAGTGATATTTCAAATAACATACGCTTGCGCAGTGGCAAACATTGTTTGGCGGGCGATTCGCAATCAGCTGATCCACCGTTTACTCCAGGATACTTCTCCTCGTGTGTGCGACGCGTGTTTTCTACGTTCTACTGATGTTACCGAGTTTTTTTGAAAATGGCTGAAAATGTACAAGGGACGTTTGTTTCAGAGAAAATTTCTAAAATAAGGTGGCAATATGACGACTTTGCGGAAGCGAAAAATTTCTTAACTGGCAGTTGGGACAACCCGGTAAGATGCTTAACCTAAAACGATCCTGTTTTTCCTCATAAATTTGATTAATACCTGTCGAATTTCTCACGCAGGTGAACAAAATAACGTATTGGACATTCAAAACCAATTACGATGAAGAACTGTCTCCGGATATCGTATCGTCGCATTCGTTCCTTGGCGATGTCACCGAGCTGAAGGTGATACTGTCGCTTCTTCGTCACGAATAAAAGTTAACGATTCATCCGGTTCCAAATTAGCAAGCTGTAATTTAAAATTTGAAACTGTTTTAGTTCATCAGCAGAGATTTCTTCGTGGCTTCCTCATCTCTAGGTTCGGTGAGATTACTGCAGGTTGATGAGGACACCTGCTCCGAATTCAAGGAACACATGGCATGGGAGTTTATACATAGTTTTAAGTGAGGATTTCAATTTGCATACGTTTAAAGCCAATGGAATAAATTAACATTCTTTTTCAACTGCACATTTGTTTTACAGAACAACGGACTATGCTTCTTGCACAGCCTTGTCTACTTTTGAGCAAGATATAGCTTCTGTGGGAGAAGATGGGAGGCTCAATCTTCTCACAGCTGCGGAGAAGAAACCAGTCCGAGTCATCGGTAAAAGAGAATGCAATCTATATTAGCTGATTCAGAGAATAAATCTTCTTAAATTTTATGTGTTGCAATTCTCAGAAAATGCCGATAGCTGTTCCATATATTGCGTCGATTTCTTGAAGCACAACGAAGTGCTCACGGGCAATTCCAGAGGACACATGAAAATTTGGGATTTGAGGAACAATCGGGATGTACCCGAAAGCACCTTCATGCTCTCCGATCAGGTTAAAGTAAGCCGGATAGACCGTTTGCAAATTCGTAACTTGTTTCGTCAGCAAAAGCGGCGTTTTACAAAAGCGACGAAAAAACTATTTTCGCAGACTGCGGCTACGAGCATTACCCATCATCCCACGCAGAGGCACATCGTGGTCGCTGGCGGAAGTGACGGCAGTTTAACCGCGTGGGATTTGAGAGAAAACACTTACCCGATAGTGCAGCTCAATGCTCACGCCAAAGCCGTCAGCGAGATCCTCTTCCATCAGGACAGGCCGGACAACATCTTCACCTGCTCAGTCAGCGGGGAACTGTGGCACTGGAACAACGCGCCGAGCTCGAAACTGAAACTTAGTAAATACACTCGTTACACATTATTGTATAATGCGACATTGGGCAGATGCTAATATTCTTTTTTGTTTTTTTTTTTTGCGAAATACCAGATTCCACGGATGCGCATTGGCTGAAGCAAACCGTCGGCACCAACGCGAAAGTCACCGCGACTTCCTTGTGTCCTGTTATGCACAAACCGATAAACAGCATCGATATCAACAGATCGCTGCTCCTTTTCGGATGCGACAACGAAGCCATGTACATAGTCAAAAACGTACCTATTTAACAACCCAACACGTACATTATAATTTTTTATACAGTTTTGTTTATTATGTGTGTTATAATAAAAAAAATTACATGAAGAAATTTACCTCAATCTTCCTTTACTTATTGAAGTCGTTTGAATCATCTACTTATTGAAGTCGCGTGGAAAACTTCTTACTTTTTTATTTTGTCGCAAAGAGAGCTTGACTCCGATTCATTCGCGGATCTAGTCGATCGTTTGATCAGATCGCGAAATTGATCAAATGCGATTGAAAATCGACGACTGATCAAAGAGAATACCTTTTTGAATCGGAGATATTTGCTGCGTCCAGAGGTACAACCGCTCACTACAAGCGGCTAAGTAGCGATTTGTTGTGATTGGTTTGATTTAAAGTGAGTAACCAATCGCATTTGATTGCTACTTAGCCTTAGCTTAAACCTCGTTCTACATTAATTCCACTTGCCGTTCGCAACGCTCGTGAGCGTTACCTATCTTTGTTTAACTTTCGATGAAAAACAAGGATGAAATGATTACCATGAGCGTTGCGAACGTCAAGTGGAACTTACCCGTGATTGGTCACTTCCGCGCACTGAACTATATTTTACACTGGAAACGCTCATTCAAATGGGCAAGAACGGGACGACAGAGATAGAGATTTACCATCAGCCTGTCCTTTTCTAACCTTGTATTACTCAAGCTAAAAACATCAGACTGTAAGAAAACCTTACCTCACCCGACGATGATCAACTGTACTGTGATCAACGGTGGTCACCATTATTCACGTATTCGCAGGTGCGATAGTGTAAGTGTAGGTAGCCAGTGACAGACGTCAAACAAAACGCGATTTTCTTTATCTCTTCGTCCTCGGTGAGGTTGCGTCGTCACCGAGGCGGCGAATGAGTCGAACGTAGCAGAGTCGGAAGGAAATCATGGCGAGTCGTAAAACAAGCGACGAGTCGTGTCGCCAATCGTCGCTGCCAAATCGCCACTTGTGGCCCTCGTCCGATGACGAGGAAAAGACGGACTCCACCGCTTGTTGCGGTTCGTCGTGCAGACATCCTCCGACGCCGACGGACAACGCCGTCCTCTTATCCTCTTCTTCGTCGTCCGACGAAGAGAAAATGTCCAGCTCTCATTCCCAGCACCGGTGCAATCGGCGGCTCAGGAAACCCAGAGGGCAACAAGCAACAGGTTACAAAATTCATTCTGTTATTGCACGTTATTTATTTTTGTTATTACGCGTATGTTGTACATCATTTAAATGGCACATTGCTGTATGTGATTTAATAACAACTCCGCAATTCTCGAATAGATTTGGACGCGTTGCATCGTGACAATAATTCCTTAAGTTTCAAGGATTTTTTGAAGAACGGCATGCGACAGGCAAATTATCACAATACAGGGGCAAGGCCCAAAGTTTACTCGTCCCCTGTGTCAAATACCAACAACGACAGGGACAGTATAAGTGGAAACATTTATTCCAATCGCAATCCGACGGAGCTGCCAGATTTTGTGCAAGATCACCTGGTCATAGAGCAGTGTTATCTGAATCAAGATACTGCTCAGCCTATATTGCCCGATGTGGATAATCTACCTGACTTCGCGTTGAACAGTATGGAACAGAGAAGAAAAACTAGAAAGAGACAGTCCAGAATGCAGAACGAAATCAAGGGAAACAACTCTGATCTGTGTGACAAGCTGAGATCGGTTGACCTCACCGGTACGCTGAATCAGGATTTGTCGCACAGAGATAACACCATATCACATTTGAATCACTTGGATTTGCCTACATTCGAGAATAGACTTGATGAAGCCGGGGCTATTCTTATTCCTCCTGAGAGCAGAGGTTTTTTTTGACAATCTTTTATTGTCACATTTGTATATTTGTTTTTACAAGATTTACGCATATGCGAATAACGCAAATGATCATTCTTGCAGGATTTCCATTCGACTTACCGCTACCTGTTTCTCAATCCAATTCCAATACAAATGTGCAGAACGGTCTTCCAGGAAATGACACAAGTGTGCACAAATCTTTGCCGGATTTTTTAAACGACGGTCCTATACATAACAAATCCACAGATCCGGAACCTATCGCGAACATGACGGAGTCAGCGGAGAGAAGAGTAAGATAGTCGCGATTTCTGAGATTTAAAAAATGATAATGAAGAAAGAGGAATTATATTTTCAAAAAAAAAAAAAAAACAAAAAACAAAAAAACCATATGTTGCAGCTTTTACTTGAAAATGAAAGGTTACGTCATCAGTTGGATGTAGCCCAGCGAGAAATTAGTGAAAAAACGGAAAGGTAATTTATGAAATTGTCAAAACCAGTTTGCGTTACACAACGCGTCCATTATTTGCATCATCGACATGTAATGTGTTAATTGCAGAATTCGTTCACTAGAAGCGGAACTGCTGTCCAAAAATAAAATTGTTCACGAAGAAACGGCGAGTCTGGAAAAAGCAATGGAGGAAGTCGAGGACAACTTGAAACAAAGTACTGTAAGTAAGAATAACACGACACATATTTTATCTCTCGGTAAAAATACAATATGCCGGTTATAACTTTCTGCAGAAGCGAGCGGCCAATGCCGAGTGTACTGTTATGTCATTAAAGAAGAAGATAAAGACTTTAACGGTTGGTATCTTTTCAATATCACGAATCAATTTGAGTGACAAGATGTAAAAGAAAACTAACATATTGACTCAATTAATTCAGACAGAAATATCTTTGCTACGACTAGAAAATATTGAACTTAGAGCTACTATGGAAGTGGCTGACCAGAGAGAAGTAAACGCCAATATGAATCGCACGGTCAGAAGACTCGCTCGCGATTTATTTGCAGCAGCATCGTCGGCCGAAGTGTCTCTCAGGTGAAGAATTACTTGATTTACTGACAAGCGCCTAAGTTTTTTAAAATATTCAAAGTCTAATTTGCATTGTAGATTCTACAAAGCAAATTTCGGACTTGTTGTCTTTATACCTTTATTTTGTTGTGAATTTTGAACAGACAACTGATGTCCGGCGTGGAAAATCTGAGAGTCCTAGCATCGACTCTCGAAAACGTAGACAGGATAGAAGACTGGACCAAAGACTTTTTACTCGATTCCGACGAGGACAATGCTGCTGGTCCTGCAGTATAATGAAGCTTATATATATATATATTATTTTTTTCTCTTTTTCTCTCTTTCTCCTTCCCCTGCACACACACATACGCAAAAACTATGCAACTTTTCTCGATTAGAAATATATTTTCCAGTAGTGCAATATATATTGTGTATCTCCGAGAAGAAGAAATAGCGATCCTCTCGACTTCTCTCTCCCTCTTATACACATTAAGGTCACAAATTCTCTTTGATTAAAAACAAAAAGATTTATAATCAGAGTCTTAGACACTTTTACACAATAATAAAAATTTTGTTAGTTACATAATTAACAACTTTGATTTATCTGCTTCGTCTTTGCGAGAAGAACTGATAAAGTAATAAATTGTTAAAAAAAAATGTATTTGTGAACATATGAACGTGCATTATCATTGACGTATTTATACGTTGAGATATAAGAGTTAATTGTTGTATGTGTGTGTATATATATCATAAATCTATTTATAGCGAGGAAAGTTGTCTCACATATGTTGTAAACGTTGTATGTGTGTGTGTGTGTGACCTCAGAATCAATTTGCGAAATTTGCACATGTATATCCGTCTATGCAATCGAATCAATATCGATCCATATAACAGTCTATTTTTCCAAAATTTTCCCCAAGAACATAAAAAACGATAATCGATAATCAATTGATGATGCTGCGCATATAAATGGTTTGTCTTTTTTTTTTTTTTACTCAAAACGCACAAAAAGAGTTAATTGTGCGGACTGTCGCGTGATTTCGCAAAGTTTTGGCAGACGAGTCAAGAATGGTAATTGCTCGCGTTGATTACTCAACACACGATGTAGGTCAGAATTATATTTTTTGACAAGGAAGATCAAGATCTGTACAGCGTGTATACATGAGAGGCTTTAAAATAGAATTTACACAACACAACACATAGATATAGAATATATTTAATCCGATGTCCGTAAAGTTTCTCTCTAAAATTATTTTGATTTAATTTATAGATCGCATTAATGTATGAAAATATGTGTACACAAGGTATATAAAAAAAACAAAACAAAAAAGTTATCTCCTTTTATCTTTTAAACTGAAAATTTGTAAAAAAAAAAAAAAAAAAAAAAGATTGCCTAAAGTCCAGGATGGAGCGAATAAAACCATTCTCAAGAGTCGAATATTTTTTAAGACAATCGTGTGACTCTAAATTCACGTTAAATCATCTTCGTCGACTTTCCCAATACCAAACGAAGATATTTTCAGTTTAAGAGTCCAAATCAATATCTATAAAAAAAAAAATCTCAAAACGATAAAAACTAAACCTCGTAAGTCTCTTTCTCTCTCGTTAAAAACCTGCTCTTTTTAAAATTTACTAATGTACTTTTTTAGATGTTTCATTGTAAATACACTGATCATCGATCGAAAAGTTGGTTGTATTGAAAGGAAGATTATACATTACATTATATATATACATATAAATGAAAATATCTCGATATGTAATAAATAGTTTAGCGCGCTATTTTCGATTACAAATTTATTTGAGAATTATTTTATAAGTTATAGAAGTGGTTTCTGTTAAAACGCGGCTGTCGACAAAGCACGTTTATATATAATATATGTATATATATATATATAATAACTTACATATGTGTAGTACAAAAAACTTAAATGCCAAAACAAGGAAGGTAAACAACAACAAGTCAATCACAGTACATGGACCAAGTTTCGCCTGTTAAAATTCTTCGAAAATACTGAGTAAATCGGTTTGCGTCTCCGTGTGATTCGTTTGGGTGTTCATCCAGGATTTGCACGACACCGTGGGAATGTTACAATCGTTGTCGCAAATCAGAGACTTCGTTTGCGTCTCGGTTGAGACCGCGATGTCGTGCGACCACGCGGTCTGAGTTTGTATGTCGGTCAGACCCAGATCGGAAGATAGAATCTCGTTGCAGGTCTGAGTGCACGTGTTGCTGTACAGTTCCTCCATGTTGTCCAAATTGTCTGTGGTTTGCGTCTCGATGGTCGAACTCAGAGCGAACGATCTCGACAACGATTCGGAATAGAAGTAGGACGGCAAGAACGCTTGCTCGGTTTGCGTCTCTATGCTGCTGAATCTGTCGTCGAACGTTTTGCTGGCGGTCAGTATCGGATCCGCCTGGGACATGCTGTCTGTCGAGGTGAAGGAATATCCTTCGACCGCGGACGTGTCCTCGACGTACGGCAGCGTCATCAGAGCGACCGAGCTCTTCGGCACGCATTGTATCAGAGGATTATGGCTGTGCTCGTAGAGCGTCTCGAATTCCGTTTGCGTTACATTGTCGTTGAACGCTTCGAATATGTCCTTCTCGGGTAGTGTCTGCGTGCTCGACGTGTTTTTCTCCTCCCAGAAATCTTGCAGACCCACGTCGTGTCGAAGCGGCAACGGACTGGTCGGGAACAAATTGGCCGATGTGAAATTGTTGTTGAGATTGACGTCTTGCGCGAGCAACGTGTGTTTCGATTGTTTCGACGGCGCGTCTTCTCTCCTTTCCGCGCATTTGCGCGTTTTCGACGGTCCTTCGATCACTTGCAACGTTTGGGTTTCCATCGATTTTCCGCAGCTTTTCTCCTTGTTGAGGGAATTGTTGGTCTGCGTCTGCTTCGATATTCGACGTTTCGAATTGCAGTTGAGTCTCAACAGCTTTACCGGCTTTTTGTTCTTCCTGTAGTCGTCCGTCTGCACACCAATGTCAGATGTGCTTTTTGGCGCGGAGTCAACGTGTTCGCTGTTTTTTGCGGATTTATCCAAATTATTGGGTAATATTGTGACAGGTTTATGCAGAATTCCAGTTGACAGAACAAGCTTCATCGTTTTGCAGTTAGTACGTCTGCGTAAAGATCACGAGTCAATCAAAACTAAATCACGTGCAAACTTAAAGAAATAATGGTGAAATTTCTTTGTCACTTAATACGACAATTATTTCGCAATAAGGTGCAAATGACAAAAATACAAATTACCTCAAGTAATTCTTATATTTTTCGGTTATAGTGTGCAGAGATCGTTTTGCGTGTGTGAGCAACGCCTCGTAAGTTGTGTACGTCTTCGAGCAGGAACATGTGAATTTTGTGCCGCAGATTCTCATGTGCGCCTCCTTGGCAGACGCCGTGGAGAAACTTTTGTCGTTGCAACAATCGCACTTGTAATTTTTCTCGGCGTGCACTTTCAAGTAATGCTAAGAAAAACAAAAATTTAACTTCAGCAATAATTTCGCAAACTACACACTCGAGATCTCGCCCGCTTTATTTTGACATTACACACCTGCTTGAGGTATTTCATGGTGTTGAAGTATCTCTGCGAGTTTAAAGCGTAGACGCACGACTGCATCGGGCAGTGGTAGCGCGCATTCTCCCTCGTGATCTTGTCCAACTTTTTGTTCTGGTGCACCTTGAGATCGTGCAAACGATAGCGCGGCTCGTTGCTGAACACGAGACCGCATTGTTCGCACCTGACGTTGTTGGTTATCACGCTCAGCTCTTCCGGCGACGGACAAATTGTTTTTTCGCACCGCGTCGAACTGTCGTCCGCCGCCAGTTTCTTCGGCATTTGAGTCTCGTTCTCGGTGCTATGTCGTGTACCGTGGATTTTTTTTTTTTTTTTTAATTCGAGAACACAATTCCGATAAGTGAAGTAACTCTACCGCAGGAACACGCGGGAGGCCATTACGGTGTTTTATATTCTGCGCCATTGTGTTTACGATGCAGTCTCGCCAACACGTGGGTTACGTCACTTTTCGAATTGGCTGGTCTGCCGATACGATTTGACCGCGTTTAGCCAGACACAACAGTTGCACAACGTGGTTGATAGATCACTTGTGATAAGCCTATAGGCCTAATCACACTACACTCGATTCAACGAGAGAAGAGAAACCTACTGCGCAGAGGAGAAGAAAAGCGGACAAAGTGGGAATAGCGTA
>QVNV01022780.1:0-16174 GCA_014825455.1 Pseudomyrmex pallidus | reverse complement strand
AAAAAAAAAAAAAAAAAGAAAATGACGTGGTGTTGGTAGGGCTTTGTAGAATGTCGATATCGTTTTCATGCAAAACACACACATCGGATTCTTATCCAATTTAAACTACGTGGAGGAAAAAAAAAAGAGTACAAATTCGATTTGCGTCACAACCGACACAGAATTTTTAGACAATGTCATACCTGTTATATTACTAGATTTTAAATAGTGCAATCGCGTGCGTGAATCGTATGCCGTGTGTGTGAGACCGTGGACCAAAGTGTGAATGTCCCTCTCGCTGAGGAAGGAGGCGGGGAAGGGGGGGAAGAGCGATAATTATTTCATCTAGAACATTTCGTGGAGAGATTAGTGTGTTATAAACGAATTATAAGAAAACAAACAAACAAATAAAAAAAAAGAGTATCGTTGGCTTCCGACTGCGGTGCGAGTGTTCTCAAACTTTTACGATACGATTCGTCATCGAGGCTAATATATCTCTGGTCTCGGAGGCCCTGCCAAGAAACATTACCGAAGAGAAAAAAACAAATTTCTTGTTAGATGGTAATATACGTCGATTCTCTCTCGATGACGCTTCTCGCGTCATACCGGATGATAATACGTACGGCCGGCTAACGACGCAGGCTGATGCCGTATGATGTGTTGTTGCACGCGTATCACTTTGCAAAAAAATGTCGGTTCCGAGACTGGTATTTCGTATAGGAGCAAAGCTCTTAAGCTTTTTCTATTTTTATTTTATACAATTTTTTTTCTTTTTTTTTTTTTTTTTTTTTTTTTTTTTTTTTTTTTTTTTTTTTTTTTTTTTTTTTACAAAGTGACAAGAGAAGAGGCATCGATGGTCGTTGGATTTTAAAGAGATTTCGCGCAGCGGGTTTTCGCAAAGAAAATTTCGGTTTTCCTCAGTAAAGCGAAAAATAAATATAAATTATAATTTGTTGATAAATTGCAGAGTGTTGTTTGGCATGTACATAGAATGTACATAGAAAGTCTGATAATTTTCTCTCGAATGTGCAATGTTTGTTGCAAAGTAAATTGCTAATTGCGTTTTGTTTTTTTTTGTTTTATAAACTTCTATCTGAGAGAGAACACACACACGCGCATTCACGATTTAAGATCCAACAGTACTGTTGATGCGTTAGTTTCGAATGTGCGAAAAAAATCTAAAAATACAGATTAACATTTCAGGTAGAAATTGAACTCTGAAGTAAGGTTTTTTTTTTTTTTGTTTTGTTTTATTTGATATGCGATCTGACAAGACTTTGAAGTACTTTCACGTAGCGATTATTTAATCGTAAAATTTGTATAACGAGTATAAAAACAAAAAATAAAGACAAAATCGAAAACGCGCCTTTATGCT
Organism: Pseudomyrmex pallidus; assembly: GCA_014825455.1. Classification (NCBI taxonomy): domain Eukaryota; kingdom Metazoa; phylum Arthropoda; class Insecta; order Hymenoptera; family Formicidae; genus Pseudomyrmex; species Pseudomyrmex pallidus. The sequence goes on along the minus strand of QVNV01022780.1, from coordinate 14,820 downwards.
TTATTACTGTTTTTGTATTTTTTTTTGTTTTTACTTTTAAATAACATCTCAGAACCTTTGCATCTCCGTGCGAGATGGCAGGTCTCGAAGATTTTTTTACGTACGGCAGTACTTCAAAATCTGAACATTCCAGTCAGTGTGTTCTCTTCTAGTTGCGCGAAACATATAGAATTGATTAACAACCTTTTTCTTTCCGGTGTATATTCACGTTTCGTACATTAAAAAAAAAAATAAAATAAAATAAAAAAAAGATTCCGTCTATCTGAAGATTTTTGAAAAGAACTCGCATATTCTTCTAATGTTGTGAAACTCAGTTCGTTTGTAACGCGTCGCGCGCGTTACGCGTGTGTGTTGTGTGTGTGTGTGTGTTTTATTTGGAGTGTAATCGGTCTTGAATGCATTTTTCAAAAAAAAAAAAAAAACAAAAAGAAAAAAAAAAGATTTTCTGTTGCAACTAAACATGGTGGACACAGAGAATATTCGAAATAGCGTTGCCACGCTATTTACATTCTCTTTGGAGTATATATATCTTTCGCATTCTCCGTTCTCTCACAGAGATTTTGATGTCAACACGACGATTGTCATATCGAATATCATCATCATTGATAAAAAAAAAAAAAAAAAAAAAAAAAAAAAAAGAAACAAACGAGCTCTTGCTTTGTATCTTGTTAGAAATCTCAACGCAAACGCGCGGATACATCCGATTTTGGAAGTTGTTGAATGTTCCTAACGAAATAGTCAGATGTCCACCGTGTAGCTATTACTGACATACGTGTGTAAATTAACACTGCGATACACTGTGAGTTTTTATTAGCGTTATTAGCGTATTTTTAGGGGACGAGAGAGTTAGAAAAAAACACGATGTAATAAACGAATTACTATTTATTGATTTAGTATTTATTTTCTACGTTTATGTAATGTATACGTGATTTTTTTTCGAGGGAGCGAACCATACAGTGAAATGACTTTTTTTTCTGTGCGTATGATGTTTTTCTGTGTCAATGTTTGGTCCTCTGAAGGATATCGGACGAGCAGCCTTATATATAGGGAAGAAAAAAAAACCACTTTACGGATATATATTATACAGATATATATGTGTACAGAACGGAACGATCACACGAATGAAAAAAAAAAAAAAAAAAAAAAAAAAAAAAAAAGAAAAAAACGAAAGAGGGGCTTTGTTATATAAAATTATCAATCGCGGACGAATCAGTTTTCGTCTCGAGGAAACGAAAGAAAACAAGTAACGTTTGACTGTGACTGCAATCATTACTGAAAGGAATGAGAAAATTTTTCGCGAGGGGGGATAAATAAAAATAAAAAAAAAAAAAAAAATAAAAAAAAGACAAGAAGAATACACATTTACACATTGTAAGCCGTATCATAAGATGCGGATGCGTGCATCCGCGCGCCGGCGAAGTGTCGCGACAAGAGCGACGGAGAAATTGTTCACGTGCGAGTAATAGTTCTTGTATTTTTTATTATTTTATACACATTATTATGCGCGCGGCGATTTCCGACGACGCTCGTCGGGGAGGATCGGGTGCGTGTGCCTTTGACGCATATACACACACACACACACACACACACACACACACACACACACACACACACACACACACACACACACACGCGCGCGTCGTATAACGTCTTAAAAAAATCTTAAAACGAGAGAAAAACGCACGTGATGGCACACGCACGCGTTCTCGTAAGAGCGCCAGCGAGATGGGATGGCAAAAGAAATGTCTTCTAACTTGTTCCGAATGTTTCGATTTTGTGCGAGGATCGTCGTGCGTACGAAGTAAGAAAGGGATAAAAAGAAAAACCCGGCAAGGTGCAAGAGAAAATGCGTGATTTAATATTACGCGTGTGTATATAAAAATGGCGTAACTTATAAGATAGCGGAAAGAACAAGAAGTTGTAAAAGCGTTTTTAAAACAAAAGCGGCTCTGCGTGCGACGTTCCTCGCGCGTTATTTACTTGTAACCGTAATGATACTGCTATAACGTTTAACTTCACACTCGGATGGCGAAATCTCTCTTCGAGCGAAGAAAAAAGAAGAAGAGAGAAAGAGAGAATCTTAAACGGAACGGTGGACGCGTACCATTCTGTCGGTCTCTTATTTAGTAATTTTGCACATTTTACGCGCTAAAGTAGGAGGGAGGATATTACGAAAATTGATAAAAGAGCAAAGATGTGTATAATTCTCGGAAGGAAAAAACCGTTGTACGGCCATATTATATGTGTGCGCATATGAATAACATATATATATATAAAAATATGATATTGGATAATAATTAAATTAAACACGAAAGAGCATCTCGCGATTCTCACGCGAAAGACAAATTTATGAATTCGATTTGAAAATAAAGAAAGAAATTTTTGAAACAATTTTTCATTTGTGCGTCGTCGTACACACACACACACACACACACACACTTTGTGTCGTTTTCATCATAGCAATAAGTTGCCATCGTGCGTTGTCGCGCACGAAGCAGCTCGTGTTTCTGCATGCGTAGAGATTTGTATACACGCGTATGCTCGTGAAGAATGATGTTAAAAAAAAAAAAAAAAAAAAAAAGAAAAAAAGGAAAAAATACCTCATACGGGACGATCACGTATTAATTCGATGTTCTTTCATTCTGATGAATTTTCCGTTCGTTTCTAGTATTATGCGAGAGAAGAGAAAAAGTGACAGGAGACTTCTATACAAAAATGAATATAATAAAGATTAAAAAAAAGAAAAGAATTAACAGAAAGCTGTCTTTGTTATTAGCCCTTCCTCCGTTCAATGTTAAAAGAAAAAAAACCTACGTTTTTAATCTTCCGTGGAAATTTATTCCGTTGAAAGGACGAAGGTTTTGCTGCTCCGGCAATTACCGAAATTAATTAATTTTCCACTGGAATAATCAGTGGGAAGTTAATGAGTCACTTCTCAGCCGAGTTGAAAGATACCGTGTGACTTTTGAAGGTCGAACTTGTTTCAAGAGATCGATTCGAGATGGTTCGACCGAGAAAAATTTCTCGATCTCGCAACACATTGCTCCCAACTGATTGAAGCAAATATTATTCAAGGCGCGGTAACACTTCGAAGCATCTATGACGCGACCGGGATCTTATCCGTAATTGCTCTTGCTTCGCGATGATGGGAGAAGCGTTGGGCCAATCGCGTAAGACCACGATCGCAATGGCGGCGTGGCTGAGCAATTTTGTGTTATCCGGTGGTTAGATGTCAGTTTTGGTCGGTTTGTCAGCGCAATCGAGTTAAGTTGCTTTGTTTATCGTTACTCGATGTGCTCGATCTTTCCCTCAGTCATGCACTATTTTCTGGTGGTTGCATTGTTGGATTTAACCTTCGACGGTACGTGTTCCCTAACCTTGTTCGTTTAGATTAAAAATAAATGATTGTGACACCTGTGTCACACGTACGGATTGATTGATATGATAACGGCTGTTTTTCTCAGCGGTGGGAAGTGTTACTCAAACAGAGGTCAACAGGCATCTGGAGCTCGGCAGGGAATTTTTGGCGAAGGGTCAGCTGCAAGATGCGCTGTCGCATTATCACGCGGCTGTTGGTAAGCTAAAGTTGTTGCGTCAATTTGTAGCGATCAGTGGACAAAGTACGATTGAAGCGCTAGAAAAAAAGAATAACATAAAATGAAATGTTTTAAATGTTTTCCAGAGGGAGATCCAACGAATTATTTAACGTACTACAAGAGAGGCACGGTTTATTTAGCATTAGGCAAAGCCAAATTCGCTCTCCTTGATCTTGACAGGGTTCTGGAGTTACAGCCAGATTTCATACCAGCAAGACTGCAACGTGGGAATATCTTACTCAAGCAAGCTCGCTTTGATGAGGCTGAATTGGACTTTAGAAACATTGTAAGTTTATCTTTTATTCCACTTTGTGTATTGATTAACATTGATCACATGTGGAAATTAATGTTATTTCTCATCTTGTTCCAGTTGGTTATAGATAACTATAATAGAGATGCCTTGGATGCCTTAGACAAATTATTCGCCACTAGGGAAGAGATACAATACATCGATCAACATGTGAATGCGGGTAATCACTTAGCAGCTATACAGCTGATTACTCGAATTCTTGAAATATGTCCATGGTCATCTAGTCTTAGAGAACGCAGAGCAGAGAGTCACGTCTTTCTTGGGGATTACATGAGCGCTATATCTGACATACGTTCGACCACAAAGTTGTTGTCTGATAACACAGAAGGATTTTTTAAACTCGCAGTCTGGCTCTATCGTCTTGGACAAGTTGACGAAGCGTTAAAGTGAGTAATTTAATTAGTCGTGAGAATGATTGCCGATCACTTTGTGTGAAATACAGATTAATTAATTCAGCATAAATTATCGTGTTTGTTCAGGGAGATTCGAGAATGTTTGAAACTAGATCCGGATCACAAGCAATGTTTCCCGTTTTACAAGAAAATCAGAAAAGTCGCCAAGTTGCTGCAAGACACCGAGACGGCATTAGAGGTTACGAGGGATTATGACGCGTGTATTGATTCGGCCCAACGTGTGTTAACGCAAGAACCGAAAGAGCGAAACGTACGGTTCTTAGCCTTCCAGTTTCTCTGCAAGTGTTACACGGACAATTCGGAAGCGACTCAGGCGATCAATAATTGCAAAGAGGCGTTAAAAATCAAGAAAGAAACGAGTATCCTTTGCGATAGTGCAGATGCGTATCTTTCCGCCGAAATGTTCGACGATGGTAATTTACATCTCTCTAACCTGTGTATTTCTTTCGCGCTGAGAATAACAAAGAGTATAAACGTGATGAAATCAATCTTTTTTCTTTTCTTGTTTTTCGTAGCTATCAGAGACTACAAAGAAGCGTTGGAAATCGATCCGAATCTTCAGAGAGCCAAGCAGGGATTGCAAAAAGCGCAACAACGCCAGAAGCAGTCGGAATCGCGGGATTACTACAAAATTTTGGGCGTGTCGAGAAACGCGAACAAACGCGACATCATCAAAGCGTACAGGAAAGCGGCGCAGAAGTGGCATCCCGACAACTTTCAGGAGGGTGACGAGAAGAAGCGCGCGCAGAAGAAGTTCATCGATATCGCAGCTGCCAAAGAGGTCCTCACGGACGACGAGAAGAGAGCGAAGTTCGATCAGGGCGAGGATCCACTTGATCCGGAGTCGGGTCGACACACGCAACAGGGTTTCAATCCCTTCCAGGAGTTCCATCATTTCCACGGGTCCCCCTTCCAGTTTAAATTCCACTTCAATTAAACATGCCACAAATCTCGTAATAGAATAATTTACCGTTTCGCAAATCTTTAACGCTTGTCACTTTGAACGTCACGGCGAATATCTCCACTTCGCTCGAATTGCATTCTTCTGCGAGTGAAGATCGACGCGTGTTTAGTCTGCTACGACGGAAAGATCGCACTCGATGTTCGAAACTCGTCGAGTTAACAAATATCCAGTGGCCATGTTGGCGATATCGGATGACTGTGAAGCTGTTCTCGGCATGTGCTTAACAAAACGTGGAGATAAAAACATCTGAAGAGATAAATACTTCTGGTAAAGACCTCCTCTTTTAGTGTTCTGCGCGTTGAAGTCATTTGCACTGCTGATATTACATTGCTGCGGTGTACGACAAAAAAAACAAAAAAAAAAACGCGGTGTTGTAATATCTCTTTGCAGTTTTCGCGAATTTCCTTGACGCGGCATACAGATACACGCCTACAGACTGAATAACGGATATCTATTTGCATCAATTTTCGTCGCGTGTATTTTTATTATTCGTCTACTATCTCGATCTGTATCACTGATACAATTTGTGATCCGCGTGTTGCAGTACAAACGTAAGTGTACGGTGATCAGATCGCGCTGCCACTGATAATTTCAGTGGCCGGATTTATCTTTTTAGCTCGAGAATATGTAACAATTAGGATAAATCGAGTAATTTTCTGAGAGACGCGAGCTCTTATCGAGTACGAATACGTTCAGGTATATTTATATAGCGGTGTGTTACTTTTTCGTTCTTTTCATTTTGCGTGCGCGAAATATTCGTACCCGATAACACATTTATATGATTAAAAAAATTAAACGATGCTGTGTGGTCGCTTGTCATGAGGTCGCATGAGTGTGAGCGTGGACTCTTATTGCAAGTGTAAATAATGTGTATCTCTGATATTTGTTTAAAAATATATTGATTAATTTATATAGATACATCTCGGAGAGGCATTATTGTGTGTGTGTGTGTGTGAAGAGATAAGCGCAAAAAAGAGAATCTTTCCTATATAATATTAAAAATTCTTTGTTGTTTACTTACGCAAGAAAGATTGTTTTTTCTCATCCAATTTCTGTTTTCTCACAGCACTATAGATTGTGTGCTATCTCTTTCCTTTCAAGATATCTCGTTACTTTCCTCGCTTCGCTCCTGTTTTCTTCTTCTTCCGTTTTCCCAATTTCCGTAGATATTTGTACTTCCCCAATTTGTTTCTGACCATGAATCCTCTCCACAGCGACTGAATAATCGTCGCGGCTTCGTTCAACTTCTCGCGATGCCTCGCTTCATTGTACAATCTCGTCTGTTCGTCGATCAATTCCCGGCCGTCCTTCTTCAGAGTACGCAGCATCTTTATCTCGAATTGTTGATCTTCTATTAGTCTCTGCAGCGCGCAAACGGGAGCTATTTAAAAGCTAGTAGAAAATATCGCGCGCACTCGTGTGACATTTATATATTTCAATAGTGGATTTTATTACTGCATCGCTATATTTCTTATTAATTTCTTATTAATTCGTTAATATTCACGCGCGTACTCTTAGTTCGTCTATTTCCTGCTGCCGTTCCTCAATCTCATCGTTATACTTCCTCGTCCACTCGATTATCCGCTCTTCCTTCTCCTTGGTATCGTTTTCCACGTGAGCGTTTATTTCTGCCGAGATGATTTGTTCCGCGTTATATTCCTTCGAATAATCGCTCAATTTGTTCAACATGTTCATCTTTTCCAAGTACAGTTTGAGCTCTTGTTGCTCAAGTCTGGCTTTCGCCCATTTATCCGTGTAGTCTAAAAATGTCGTTAGAATATTAAAAGGCGCAAATTGTTTCATACACATCGTGAATATGAGTGTTCTCTACCTAATTTTCCGCTGTTCAGGAATAACGCGTGGTCAACTTGCGCGTCGCTTTCCTGCGCGAGTCTTATTGTTCTCACTCTTTCGTCTTCGTTCGCTTGTCTGTCGGATTCGAGCAATTCCCGAAACTGCTCAGCTTGATTATACCACGTACGCGCACTCGATTCCAGATTACGTTCGCCTTCTTGATGTTTTGCTATGTTATTTATTTCTTCCCGCAGACTGTCGAATTTTCTGTTTTCTTTTAGGTCACGAAGAACTTTCTCGAGGACCTTGTACAAGTAGTTTCTACGTGCAGGAAGTTGATCGAGGATGTAAATGTAAATTAGGAATTGGTTCTCATGCGTGTAGTTATAATACAAGTATTACAAATTCTTGAATCAAAGACATAGATATATAAATTATTATATATATAAATATATATATTTATATACATTTATTACAAATATATATATTTTTTTTATATCAAAAAATATGTATACAAATATATTATATATCTTTTATATATTTTTGACTTGAGAATTTGTAAATCGTTTAATAGAATGGAAAATTGCAGAGCAGATGTATATCTTTTTTATTCTCTGACATTGTGTCAGCGATTTTATTGTCTACATTTGATAATCTACGCGCAGAAATTTATTTATTTTTTATTTTTTTGCATTAAGCACGAATATGTATACATGATGTTTGTGCACCTGTCCCTTTGCATCTTTTCAGCCTCTGTGGGCACGATCGGCAACAAGCCCATTTCTTCTCTGAAGATCGTTACAGGCTCGTCGCGCACTCCGTAAATCTTATCAACTGTCTTAAACGTATCGTCCCAACGTGAATCGACACCGGCTGGTATCATGAATCTGAATATAGCAAGCTGATCTAAGCATTCGTCGAGCACGTGCGATATAGCGGTCGCCTCCAGCGATGTGAACGAGTCGACCGGCGGAACTTCCATCTGCATAGTCCTCACGTCGATGTTTTCCGGAGCTACTTTCTTCGATGGCATTGTGCCCGCAGGTAAATCCGTCGATGCAGGTTCAATCAGACGTAACAACTGAATAATGGATAACGACTATCTTTTGCACGTAAGAGCAAAATGCAATAACGATGTCGAAACTGACAGATCATTTCTCGATGAATTATTTCTTATATTTTTACAAAAACAAAAGAGATTTAATTTTGTTCTTGTGTTTAATCTTATTGCTATTTTTATTCTTGTAAATTAGATTTTCGTCACCTTGGGATGTAGCTCGTGTTTGGCTGCATTCAACGCAACTGGATTGATCGGCGAGGAAACTTTAATATTTGCTTTGTGACAGATATTTTTTAAAATTGCAGGATTCTCAAGAGGAGTTTGCTGATCTAATTCACTTTTAAGATCAATGTCCGTCTAATTCGTATTTATTTTGGTTTAAGTAACTTGCAATTTTTCACATGTGTGTATATTTAAAAAATTAATATTAATTGCAATAACGAGAGATCGTTTGCTATAATATTACGTTACTTTCTTATCTCTAATATCCAGTTTAGAGACTTTCTCGAAATTCCGCATGAATGTCACAGGGGACTGATTTACTGTTTTCTCGATGGTATGTTCATTCACTGACGCTTCGTCGAAGAGAATTACGCGTCTACGAGCTTGCTGAGCGGTTATCGCGGACAATTTATTGAATGCATTATCCCGTTGAAACGATTGCACGTCGTTGAACACTTCCATCTTCATTTATTTGCGCTGGCATTTAAAGCAAAATACCAGTTACGCATTAAGCTATTTTATATTTAAAAAAATACAAATATTACACGGTTGAAACGTTTTATTGAAGGCTGACAAGATTATTATTACAAGAAACCTGACCGTTTCTATTTACCTTGATTTTTTCTTGTTTTTATTTCTTTTTATCAATTAATATATCAGCCAGAAATATACAGAGTGTGAGCGTGCAATATATTGGCACTGAAATCTTACGTTTAATATCTTCCCAAGTCATGTTGTTCAATTTTTATACTATTGTATATGTCATTGGTGAAAATTTAAAAATTATATAAATTATTTCAAAACAAAGAACAATCGTTAAATGCACAATTTCACGCATACACACACATATATATAGAGAGCTATAGTTTTATAAGCAAGAGAATATAAGATTACTGGTGTCGTATTGAAAATAAATGTATATTTATTAACAATGATACATCTCGTTTACATAAACATATATATATCTTACGGAAATTAAACATTTTTAAATTTAACATTGGAGGAGATATATCTGATATATTTCTGAACACATAGTCATCTTAACGACTATTTTTGTGGAGCATTTTTGTTTATGAGAAAAATATTTCTTACAAACTGAGTATAGTTTTACACATTTTACATATTTATTTATTTAAACTTGTATTGAAAGTGTTGTTTTGATGCACAATTTTAGAGAAAACTTTCTTTTTTTAAATAAGAAATAATTTAGATGGAGAAAAGACTGATAAAAAAACTATAAACTATATAAAAAATACTGATATAAGAAATATAGTAAACAGATTTAAAGATATTTTGCAGAGAAAAGAAAAAAGAGAAAGACAAAATTATAATATCAATTTTCAATTAAGGATATATAGGTTTGCACGTGCGAAAAGATGGGTATGTTTTCGTACTTGTAATACTTTCCATGTATGCCTAAATTGTTGTTGCTAACTATATATATATTAAATTCGTTATAATAAAAATCTCATTGAAAATATAATTAAATATCAACTCGATCTAAATTGGCATTTTCTCTTTAAATCTCTTTTTCGTAATCTAGTTGCGCGAAAGCACAATGTTTCTTTCTACGCGCACATTTAATTATCTAAAAACCAAATACTAATGGAAAAATCTATCTAACGAGTTTTATGGCTCAATAATACTTTTCTTGAGGTAAATTGATTTCAGATTCTGCTTAGTTTTCTACGTTATTAGCAGTGTGTTTTCGTTATACAACACAAAATATATCACTTCACTTTATAATATTGTCATAGTATTGTTAATTCTCTTGTTTTGCGTAATGTGTGATATGTGTCTGTATCGTGTATGTGTATGTGTAAAAACATCGTATAGATTTATATTGTCCGTCAACTCTATTGTGTTTACATATATTTCAGTGCAAATGAGCTGTGACTACGCAACTGCAAGATAAACTCTAATTAACGGTTAGGTAATTAACGTTGATCGATAGAGAGTCATTATTATTAGTTACGTGTACACAACCTAAGTATGAATACGTAAATAACAATATTGACATTTTGCGCGGGACAAATAATCGTCACTTGTGGATTCTACATTACGACGTTGAATACATCACGGCAAATACTATATTAGCATTATCTCTTAATTTCTCATCGTTAAATATAATCTCGATGTACTTTGATTGTACGCTATCTAAAAGCGATTACACGTCAATACATTTACATGAAGTAACTGGTGTACTCGTGAGGCATCACACCTCTCCTAGGATAAAAGGTGTGACTCGTGGAGTATTCTAAAAGATTCGTGATCGAGCTCATGTAGATGTCGGCAAATCTAAACAGTCTTCTGGAAAAGTAAGTCGGGTTGTGATACGTTCGGAACACCGAGCCGAATTGCTTGTTGAAGACGGACTTGATCTCGTTTCTCAGTTGATCCCGCTCCCTCATCCACTCGTCCAGCACGTCCTGCACGTCCGGACCCTCGTAATCCTGATGTTCCTCGATCAGACCGGTTAACATTTGAAGCCAGTTCGCGTTTTCTTTGAACTTCGGATCGTTCAGAGTCTCGATCTCGTGCTGCAACATGCGCAACTTGACGTGTGTCGATTTGATGTCTTAATTAAATTTTGAAAAAATTGAAAATAAACATTTGCTCGGGTTACCGTTAATTCCTTGATTATCGCTCCCGTTCGCCACCCGTGCTCTAACGTTACATCCGCCAAGTCGCTGTAAGGATGATCGCCGAAATACAATACCTGATGCCCTCGCCATCCGGTCATATCTTGAAGCTGTTTCACCGTTCCCTAAAGCGGGGAATTTGCGATGCTTAACTATATTGCTTGTGTTCGCCTCTTGTCCCGTCTTATACGTAAGAGTGCGTACGAGTGTCATTCACTTTTACGACACGGCAAACACGCGCACACAATTTTATGTAATATTTTAAATTCTAAAAAAGTCGAGAAATATTACACCAGAAAGTTTACCTCAAGATATACGACACCCTTATTGAGTTTAGTGACCCGATCCCACAGTTGCGTTTTGTTAATTTCGTCGTAGATTCTCAAGGGGCGCGACTCATCGGTGAAAAACTTCGGTTTTCTCGCCTGAACGATCACCACGTCGAAATAATCCTTCCAATTATCTCCAACTAAAAATTTCATACCCTTGTCTCTGTAAAAAAAAAAAAAAAAATCAAGTTGTACCGTAACGTGCAAAGAATGTGTATTTTCACTCTAATTAAAATTACGCACACAAAATGGAAAGGACTGTTCGTGACCAGGAACATTTTCTTGTCGACATTTCGTAGCCGTTCGAAAAATCGTCTCAAATCTTTATTTTGTTCCAAGTACTCGAACACATTTTCTTCCACTAGCCGATGCATTATAGGATGGCAGTTTTGCACAGAATTCTAGATATTGCGTAAGAATGTATTGTAAAAAAAATAATAATATTAATTCAGTGCGAGAGCGCGCACACACGTGCAGTTTACCTTAACGTCTCTGAACAGTATTTCCGGGTGGTAATCGATGTGATTTCGTATAAAGTATTCCGTCACATTGCACAAGAGTCCCATTTCCGGTACCGAGAACAAATCGGCTAACTGAACCATTTTGGTTTGCTGCAAACCGTCCTTGAAGGAAAAAAAAAAAAAAAACAAATATACGTTACCTTATCACCGTTTCACAGAGTTTCTGTATGTATCGCGCAAGCATGCAGGTGCTTACCTTCTGCATGTCAGATAAGTATGGTGATGCATGTGAACACACAGAGAAAGTTGGACATTTAATATATTGAAAATATTGTTTACATATACGTGTTGTTATGGCGTTAAAAAAAGAAGAACTAGCTCGTCGAATATTTTACATTACGTGTTTATTTTATTTTTTACGTATCATTCAGTTTGTTTGAAGTGTGTTTTGTTTCTCAGAGGAGAAGAGAACTTACGTGAGGGTGTTTGTACGCCTCCACGTACGCAATCGGCATTATCCTGTTCTTGTAAATTCGGAGGACCTCGTCGTCGGGAACGCGATGCAAACCGCGATAAACGGTGCCCAATTGAATTTGCAAGAAGCTGTCGAGTTTCAACAAGAGACCTTTTTCGATGTCGTAATGAAGGCCGCGAACGGCAAAGTCTTCTTTGTACTTTAGATCGGCAATGGCCTCCGGATACTGGTGGGACAATTAAAGACGAGTTTAAACGTAGTTCGGAGATGAAATTCTCTTTTAATTGGTGTAATTGTTTTTTTTTTCTAGCACGAATTCCGCGCAGCTGATCTTTGAAATAAAGATAAAAGTTTCGTGCGCGCGTGTGTACACGTGTGTGTGTGTGTGTGTGTGTGTGTGTGTGTGTATATATATTTTAGTATCAAGATAACTTTATAATATAGTTTTTTGCGATGAAACAGAAACTTAAAAGAAACTTTAATTAAACAGCTACGTTGTTTTAATTATGAAAGAGAAAAAAATGACGGTTTTTGCTCACAAAAGACACGAATATATTTACTTAATTATTTATAAAAAAATGTGACAGAACCTTATACTTTTTAATGAGCATGTCACGTCCCAGATTGTAAAGCAGATAGTCCATAGACGGCTTGTAACACGCCAGCGTGTAATCGTAATCGAATCCATAGACCTGGACCTCCTTTAAGTCAAGCTCGTTGCAAGCGAATACACCTTTGGGATTTACATCTTGCGGAAGCTTTTTTGCTAAAAAAAATTGTAGTGATACAAATTGAGTGAGTGCGCGCGAAGAAGCGTTGTCTAAATATTTTCTCTAAAGTCTCTCTCGAAAAAAAAAAAAATTTTCCACGTGCAATTGTGACTTGATGAACAAAATAATTTGTAAAATTGGAAAATAACATGTAAACTCGTTTGATTAGCGCGCTTCAACGTCTGGTGCACGTGTCACTTACGCTCGATCTTTAATTTTTTCACGAGTTCAAGTCCCGAATTGGAACGACACGTGTGGAGCGCGCACGGCTATTATTTCTTCAGACTTTTAAACTGGCAATCAATTTGTCAGTGCGATGCTCTCGTTTCGTTCTATAGACGCGCGGATAGGAACTGATTTTCACTGTCCTAGATTTTTCTGTCTATATTCGTCTCTCCTTTCGTCGCACCGTGAGAGAGATACCTCTGATCTAAATCGTCTAATCTCTCTCTGTCCACGCTCTCTTCACGCCACCTTTCACGATCGTCGCGAATTAATTAATTAAGACGATTATTAAAGGATCGCAAATGTCGTGAAAAAAAAAACAATTATAGCGAATCTCTTATGAATTATTTATGTATACTTTTACGCGGCTAACACATTCGTATACGACACGATCGTATTTCAAGCCTCTTTCTCATTGAGACGATAATAAATATAACATGAAACTGTTAAAGATAGTTGCTCTCTTTGACGAAGTCTTGCAGTCTTTAAATTTAAATTGCAAAACGAACGCTCGTTCTTCTCACGCCGTGATAAAATTGCGTACGAGTATATTGCGTCCAACGAACGCTGTTTTTCTTGGCAATATATTTCTGGTTTCTTTATTAATATTTTAGTAACAACGTACGTTTGTTTATACCGTGATTTTATAATGAATTAAAAAAACGTCAAATTTACGTCTCTGTAATTAAAGGATCTGTACTTCAAATCGCGCGGCAAAATTATTCGCGATAAATAAACGATAAAGAATGACACATTTTATATTCAGTTCATTTCTATTACGTAAAACGAGAAAGAAATTAATTTTGTCTCTGTATTTTTCAGACGTGTGTGTCACGGAATATTTGGCGGAGCATCAAGTATTTTAACGACGAATTTTCGTCATCGCTGCCGATGACACCGCATATCTCTCTTACACGTCAGAAATATTTATGCACTCCGAGCACTGGATTAAATCTGCGTTCCTTTCCCTCTATAAAGTACGTAACGGCATTGCATTTCGAGCGCACCCTCTTTTTCCCGCCATCCTTTGAAGGAGGATGAGACACCGCACGTGTGAAATTAATTTCCTCGTGCCGCTCGTGTCAAGGTCGAAGAAGTGCCCCTCTATCGATACATCGAGAACGCGCCAAGCGCGGCGCGCATGCGCGCGGCAACGAGGACGCACACATCGCGCGCTGAATTTGCCTCAATACGTCGGAGCGAGATGGTGGGTGCTGAACGACGCCGAAATGGCCAGCTAGCGGGATGGCGCATGCATACTCACACTTGCACTTCTCGAGTATTCTCAGGTAATTGTCGTGCATGATTTCGCGCGACACTTCGCCATGGCTTGCGGCGCGATCGCCCATCGTTCGCACGGACACTCCATCGGACTCGGCGGCACGTCGTAACCACGCAAACGGCGATGTTTTAGCGACGCGGCAGGACGTTGCGACAGTTCTCGCGTGGAACATCACGGACGATTGGCGGGCCAGAGATGCCAATTCTTGCACGCTTGCAGCAAGCAGCAGCAAGTGGAGGGGATACACACACAGGCGAACAGCCGTGTCCGTGTGCGC
>QVNV01022779.1:0-12271 GCA_014825455.1 Pseudomyrmex pallidus | reverse complement strand
TTGCGCGACAAAAAAATCGCGAATGTTTCTTCAAAAATAGAACTCACATGTTTTAATACACGTGGGAGAGAAAAAGAGAAAACATATTGCAACGATTAATCGTTTTACTGATTGTGAGATGCGTTGTAATATATATATATATATATATATATATATTACTACAAAGTAGGTATAATTTTGAAATTGACACGTGGTTTCACGAGACATTTATTGAAGTTTTTCTCCATTGATCAGCATCTTGTATACATATGTAACAGAGAGAAACCTGAGCTATTGTAGTTTCTTCCGATGTCTCTACGACGGTCTCAGCTCTGGTTTAGCGCCATGTACAAAAAAGTGGATCTCAAAATTTTCCATTAAACTAAAGTCGCAGATCTCGAATTGACCAATTGCAGAGTCAAATCAGCCAATCGATCAACGTGATTAATTACCAGTACAATATAAAATCATTTTAACAAAAAGATTATTAGATTTTTTTAGACTTTTTCACTTAAATTCACTGAAGTGCTAAATAAATTTTACGACCAGATTTGAAATCTGGTGTTGGTATACAGCCTCGCGTTTGATTATCAGGAGCTACATAAGGAATGGCGGTCAGTGAAAAAGACGCTTAAACGGATGAACCACGTGTTTAATTTTCGAAACTTTTACATGTTACCTATTTTGTTACAATCTATTGTGAAATTTATGAGAAAAATAATATAATAAACGATATTAAATTGTATAAAAAAAATGATAATAAAAAACATGTACATAACTATGTACATGAAGAGAGAAGTGAAATATGTCGCGAGACGCCGCGAGAAGCGTGAGAAAGGCTAAATGCCGCAGGCACACAGGCGTTGACGCTTTGGGCCTAGCTTCACGAAAAGCAACTAAGAGGGAAATCGATCGATAGCGCGTTCTATGTTATAAAACGCGGACGTGAACGCGAGTATTATTTGCAAAGTTGTTTGATGAGAGGCCGTTGTGCTCTCCTCGATTCGACGTTTAATTCGGCGGGTCTTACTACTACCACAAGTACAATTAATTTTCACCTGCTTCCTTTGCGAAGCGAAGCAATTATGCGAGCGGTTTCGAGTCGCGACTGTCCTTTCGACGTGATCTCGCGTGTGCGTCATCCACATACAAGAACAAGACTGTGTACGTGTGTGCGCGTCGCGTAAGCGCGTGTAAGTGTGTAATATATACACGCGCGAGTTATTTGCGCGACATGTGTGCCATGGCGTCGCGTCGCGGTTCTCGAGTTAACGGTCGCTATCGTACGAAGCGGCCTCACGATAATATCGATAAACGGCTCTCTGACTCTCTTCTCGTTCTAACGTCTCGTTGTTGGCATGGTAACGGTAAAAATAGGTTCAATTCGCGTTTTTACTCTTGCGATTGCATTATCAGCAAAATATTATTGCGATGATAACATCATGAAATTTATTGTAACAATCTTATTGTTAATTTTTTTTAAATATCATTTGTAATGTAATTGAACACGTTGAACACGATTGCATCGTGACACAATAAAAGTGTGAAGACAGACGTGTGAATCAATCTGAACAGAAAAGTCATTTACCAGTCTGTACAAATTCGCAATAGTTATTAAGTGAATTAATACATGTGATAGAAGCGCGTAAAAAAGCGATGGCTCGGAATCTATAGGCGTTTATGATTTTCAGTTGTAAAGAAAAATGGCTTACTTCATAACTTGCGATTTTCTAATAGCAGGAAGCAAAGTAAAACGACCGATTGACGGTTTCTCTCTTCCGAAGCTCATTTTCATAGGAAAGCCGGGCCTTGAATGGTTTCGGCTTTCCTATGAAAATAAGTTAACATATGTACAAAGTAACAATTGATTCCACGGGCTCGAAATTTTTGTTCTATTATACATCTGTCTATTGTATATTTATTGTATATATACGGTATCTCACGGTCTACAAAGAAAAAGTAATTTAACTAAAGATCAAAATGGTTTTCAAGGAAAAAAAGACTATTCAAGTTTTCAAAGTGTTTCTATAACTTTGCCCGTTTCTGCAATCAATTATATGTCGGCGTTAATTAATGTCGGATGCACGTATACAATAGTTACATACTATTACAAGTCTTTTGAATTGCGTTTGAAAAATTGTCGTAGTAACAATGATTGAAAAAATTTTTTCCTAGTCGTTAAATAACAAAACGCTCGGTATAAGATGCTGTGTCTGTAGTTGTGAACCAGCTATGGCGGTCATTGTATCGATTGATATATTGATTTTATTGATTTTTGAAACTGAAAATAAGAATACCGGAATACATACACGAGATTAGAGAAGACCGACGGTAGCCGAACTTCTATCAAGTGCGATAAGGCACTAGAATTGAGTTCCGAACATTGAATCGCGTTGCGATCGATTACGCATGTCTATTAAATTGCTCCGCTCAATTAGATAACAGTGTTATTATCAAATTAATCGGTACGTGGCTTTTGTTTGCCGCCCTCAATCGGAGATCTCGCGTTACTTAATGGCTCCCGTTTCATCCCTTATGATAAAGCCATTACGGATGCTCGGAGCGTTGTACTGTTATAAATGTGTGTATATGTATTTCTCTGTTACAAATACGCGCGCATGACTATGTGTGTAGTCGTTGTATATCAGAAAGCCGGCCCGAGTTATAGAAGCGGGTCGATCCTATCTTTCTGCTTGGGGTAGCGACGTATTGCAACAAGTGCACGATGATACGCCGACTGCTATACATTCGAGATTCGGTCTGTTCGGGCAATTCCATTCATCGTCGAAACTGTTCCGGACCAGATGCTTTAACGATCGGCACTCGGCCCAAAACACAAATTATCGAGTTAACTGTGTGCCCTCGCGCCTCTCTCGTAAAGGATTCTGCCTCTTCCTGTTTCTCTTCCATTTCCTCCTCCGCAAACAGTCAGCAAAGTAATTTTAATTAGATCGCGTACGAGAGCGCCGGTAATAACCACTATTATCCCATTTGTACTTTTCGCTTTCGTTTCGCCGTTATCAGTTTTTATTGCGAACTCTGTCATAGATAGCGAAAAGTACGGTGAAACTCTCACTTACTTATTCGCTCGCTTTTCCTTTCTCTTCTTTTTTTTCTTTCTTTCTCTCTCTCTCTCTCTCTCCGTCGATCTTTCCACATATGTATTTACACGTCCGAGTGCACTATGTGTGTCCTTGACACACTTGTAATACTTCGCGCAATATTAATAACACGTAATAACGGTTTAATGACTGCCAAAAAAGATAAACACAAATCTAAAGAAGCAAAAAGCACACAAGTGAAGATATATTGCGAGCATTGTTAATTAATGAAATTGGTTCTGATCAAATTTATTTGTAACACTCAATGTTTTGGCGGATATTTTATCGGTCAAGTTTTTAGTGATGTAAATGTAACCTGGTTTATTAAACTTAAACAAGCGTATAAATATATATCTCACGTTATTCGGGATTGTATAAAGTTAACAGAACCGAGATGAGTTTTACAACGCAAATTTAACGGAAAAAAAAAAAAAGAATTGCAGGCACATTATTTTCGCAACATTATTTTTTTTTTTTTTACACGTATACATAAATCGCAAGATTTATAGTCATTACACAGAAAAGTATATTTTTATAATCATACAAATTTTTACTTTAAAAACTTGTCTTGAAACTCCTAATCGATGGTTTTTACATTCGATCTCGGTATCGATAAACTCGTTCGATTTGAATCGCTTTGTGTTGCAACCGGAATTGCGTTTCCACAAATGTCATATTTCCGCGTAATATGTATATAATATATATGTCCCATCGCTCTAGCGACTGGGAAAGTATGAGTTAGTGGAAGAGACACTCTCTTCGTATAGAGGTATACATGTACACACATAAAGTAAACGCAACAAGTTTCCTTTTTATGCGGTGACCTACAGGTTATTCAAAAGGAAACTTAAACCGAGAGGGACAGTATTATTACTGCAAGAGGTCACGGGGATGGGGATGAAACTACTTATCGGCTCTCTTCGTTTCTCTTTCACGAACGGAGAAAGGAAATTTTCGCGAGAAGGGTAGGGAGAAGATCGATTTTAATGCTCTGGAGAATTAAGCCGAGTTCTCTCATCGATCCGATACCAAAAGCAGTCCTTTCGCTAATCGTGACGACGACGCACGCTTCCGTAAAATACTCGTCGCAGCGCCGATTTTTCTTTATTGCTCTTTCTCTTCCTTTCTTTTTTTCTTGTCAAGTAGCGATCGTTTTATAGAGCGACAAAATTTTCCCCCGACAAAGTATATGATATTTAACGAAGTAACATGGCGTCAAAGGGAAAACTGCACGAGCTTGGAAAAAAGGTATCGCGCGCTATTGGTAGTATCAAAGGCCGTCAAAAAATTACGCTTCACTTTCCTCTCTTTTTCTTTTTTTTCTTTTTTTTTCTTTTATTTATTTTTTATATAAAAAATTATGTCTCTGTTGTACGATATCGCCCGCCTACTCGTCTTGCCGATTGTGAACGCTGGATATCTTACTCGGGATTCTCGCAGAGAAGATATAACGTGTCGAAAATATTTGTTAGAACTATATTTATTTGACAAATGTTTTGAAACTAGAGATAGATTTTTGAGAATGGCATGATACAGAAGCGCGAACATTTTTACTTTCTAAAGCTGTATCGAGTCCTTTCCGTACGATTCCGTGCAATTAAATTTTCTGCCTTCATCACAATAGATTATGTAAAAAAATTAAGAAGAATTATAGGAAAACAAAATTACACAATACTCGTTCTCTTTTAGTGAAAGACTTTGTAATATTATTCTTTTCTTTTCGAAAGACTTCGTACTGCCGAAAAGTGAGAAGTTTAAGATGCTAGTCAACTCTTATTGTATAACCAAACATATTTAGAGTAAAAATTGATTTTTCTTATAGATATAATTGACCGTTGACAATTGTTTTAGTAAACAAAGAATCAATTAAATGTTTTCGAAAACATTTTTGGAAACTAATAAAGTGCCATAGAAAAATTTTAGAACTTATGTCTAAATATTGAGTTATAAATAACACTTTTTGCAGAAAGATGCACAATACCCGAGTCAAATCATTTGAACGAACATCTATTTTTATTCTCAATAGAGTAAAAGTACCAGGTAATCATCTGAGTATCAAGAAAACGAATGCGTTTATAACGCATTGAGAGATTCATAGAGAGTCAAACTCGTTTTTTACGAACCTATGTTCCTCCAGGACCACTAACAGACGGTATGCTGAAAATTCCTGTTAACGATGGTCAACAGTGTTCATGACAGTCCATTACTATTGTATGTTTGACTACTATTATATATTTAAGAATCTTCTTATGTATCTCTTTTTTATATTTTTTGTGTATCGGAAAAGATATACAGAGCTTCGAGTAACTGCCAATTTTTTCTACCGTTTTAGCATGCTCTAAGACAGTTGAAAATGCGAACATTGTATGTTCATGTTGTAATTAGAGTTGTCCGACTTACATAAAAGAAAATCTATATAAATCTAAGAATTTGTACTACAACAATATATGCGTTAACAATTAGTGATGAATAAGAATTCCTCCTCAGGCTCTAAAGTTTTTAAACTAATAGATATGTGTATATACGGTCATTAAGAGCCGTTTGTGCAGGATGTTGTGCAGAATTAGTCTTGTATATATATGTATTCATATATGTATATATATATATACGAATTCACATGTAAATTTTTACAAGTGAGTTTTTCGAATTGAAATTTCAATTCTAAATCATATTGACGTATATGCGTAATATATGCGTTAATAATACACATATACATACCAGTGGTAAATGTGTCAACACTAATCCTTTGTGAACAGGCATTAGTCATTTTTGTCTACGAAGGATTTAATGTTTTTATCGCCTTATTGGATACGGCAAAAAGTTACGAATAATTTCACCCTGCTTGCATACACAAATAAAAGAGAAGAAGCGGCTTCTTAATGAATCCGCTCTTATTAGCTTTATTAATTTCTGAAATATTGTTAGCTCTTCGGGGCACACGATTGATTATATAACAATTGTAATAAAAACGGTTTTATTATGAACACGCGATAAAACATGCCATATAATACTCAGTTCGCTAAAGAATCGACTTGACCGTTCCTGTTTGAACTCTATTCGAATCGCTTTAATAAAACAGTTTTGGCGGACAACGCGATAGTAATTTTGCAGTAATGATCATGGTTACAGGTAATCGCGGCGATTTTCTCGTCTATGCGAGTCCGCCGATAGTAGTATGCTCATATGTATGTATGTTCGAGCAGATCGAGAGACCGTTGCGCCGCGGACGCTACTGAGACGAAAGGACGCCACTGATAACAGAATTGAGTTAAATAGTTAACGCCGACGTACCGACAAACTCGTTTCTAATTCTTGTTACAACAGCGTATAATGTAGCGTACATTACGAGAGTGATAGTGCACGCACATAAATGCCACTTATAATCGATTGATAATGCACGCACGTAAGCGCCACTCGCACTCGATTGCGTCATCGCGAGAAGGATGAAATGTCGAAGTACGTCGATATGTGAGTAAAGCATTCGCGAATATAAAGTCACGTGTAAAATCTAAAGTTGTGTGTTTTTATATACATGTACATATACACATGTAAAGTCACCTTCTCGTATATTCGATTTCGCGAGGTAAACAAGACGTGTGTGTTGCCGATGAAAAAGCAAGTTGATCTTGCAAGCCGATTCGATGTTTCCGATAGTACATTTAAAACGAGTATTATCCATCAATTTGCTCCTCTCAATCTTTTCACTATTCTCGTTGCTCGTTTCTGTAGACTCGGAGAAAAGAATTTTTCTTCTCTTCGCGAGATCAAATAAAGATATATATCTACAGTTAGATCAAATACACACACATATATATATATACTTCGATATCGTGAATAAAAGTATATTGTACACATATTAACCTTTAATTAATTTTCATTTGTATTCTTAAAGATTGATCTTCTCATAAGCAGAAAATAATAGGTAATAAGTTACCATTAATTTTGAAGCATTAGCAGAATGATTTTGATTGAATTTTTTAGCCGAAAATCAAGATTATTCGGAGTTAATCTGTTACTCTATCTCCCAATACGACTTTCACTGACTACACATTCAGTAACTAGTTGATTTTCGACTAGTTACTAAATGTGTAGTCAGTTACAAATCGTATTATAATAAGTTAGGAAAAATAAAATAACCTTGCCGAGTTGTTTCCCTTTGAAGGGAAAACTTTCTCTATCCCTTTGTGTTATTGTGTATTTGTATAGATCGACTATTTGAATAGATCGACATGTCGAGTTAAGTTATACTTATTATGTTAAAAGTTCGACGTGTCTCGATGAATTGTACATCTATTCAAATAGATTCGACATGTCGATCTATTTGAATAGATGTACAATTAAATACAATATTATCATTGTTACGCGAAAGCAGCCATTTCACGCAAGATCGGCTAAAAAGCCAATTCGACGAAAATAATTCTGATTGTTAGTCTGCATCGGTGTTGTTTTGCATATTTTTCCGATTATCTTACGATTGATCCGTTTGGTTTTCCTCGAATTCTGTGACTTTAGATTTCGGATATAACGGCACAAAGTCTGAAGAATCGATATCGCTGACGCGGACATATCTCTTATACCGCGTGGCCTATATAAATACGCGACCGAGAGAAGAGAAACACCTGCACATATCGGTGGGGAAGGACTGGACTGATCTCGACCCCCAAGATGCAACATTCTACGACACGCATGTAGCGCGTCGTTCACGCGGGAAATTTGAGCGCTCTTCCGTCTCAACGCGCGCGCTCGTCATTATTATAAGAACATATGGGGAGCTACGAAAGAGCAACAAAGAGAGCCGAACGCACGCATGTGCGAATATATGCTTATCTGCGTAAACGGAGGGACTTACGCGTCGCGGCACTTCTCTCTCTCCCTGTCTCTGTTTCTCGCGCTCGCTCTCTCGCTCGCTCACTCTCTTTGTATATGTATGTCGCACCTTTTCTCTCTTTCTCTTACGCTGTTATAAATTATCGGGTTACCCAGAACGCGCGCGCACACACGCACGCACGGACGCACGCACGCACGCACGCACGCACGCGTACGGCAACTTCTTCAGAGAAAGAATATCAGGAGGGGCGTTAAAGTATATTTTACGTACGATAGCTTTTCCATCGCGACATTAAACGGTGAGATCGTGCGATGTTATAAAACGAGTTCGTCGAACTGTTTCACTTTTCTATATACTTGATTTCTTGCCAATCTTCGAACAACAAGTGTTAAAGTGGAAAATTTTTTGAGTAAACGCGAACTGATACAATGGATCCTACTGTGTGTCCGAAAAGTTTGGCCAACGCTCGCGAAACAACTTTTTTTTTAAACACGCAAACATACATCTTTCAAATTTTTCAAACTCAGACGATAAACATAAACGTTAATTCTCATATTTTCGTTAATTAGCCTACCACGTTAAAATCGAGATACTGTTGTTCAATAACGCAATTGATGCAACACCAATATATATATATTAGTCAATGTTTTGCATAATGTATACGTCCATTTGTTAAATTTCTAAAATATTATGTAAATATATTTTCTAAATCCATAATCGAAGATAAGAGTAGTCGCGCCTCGCACTACTAACAATAAGTGAAGAACCCAGCAAGAAATCGTCGCCGCGATTATCGCGGACAAACGGCGTCGAAACGACGGCGGGAGACCGAATTCCACAACATTGGTCGCGATATCTCGTCGATATCTCCATCCGTCTGCTTGTTCGTCTGACTGCGCGGTGAAAGAGGAGAGGATAGGCGACAAAGTCACTCTTTGTTCGCGCAGGAAGAACGACAAGTCTGGAGAACCGCGGCCGCTCCTAATTGACGGCTCTCGCGATTTTTACCTCGCTCACCGTTCAGACCAGAAGCCCGCGAAGCCGAGCCTCTCCCGCATCTTTTTCTCCTTTATCTTTTTCTTTCCCGTCTGCGCTCTTCCCTCGTCTGCCCCCCTTAGCCCCTGCGGGCCTGTCCGCGTTTGCGTTCTCTTTCTTCGTCGCTCTTGGTCTGTGAAGGAGAGATTTCTCGAAGGCCGCGCAAGGCACATGTAAAAGAGAGAAAAAAAACTTAGGTACAAGGAGGAGAGCGAGGTGATGGCGGAGGAGGCCGCGAGGGATCGCGAGGGGAGCCGCGAGACGCCCAAAGAAGCATTAACGCCGGCGCGGCACGACCGCGGACCGGCGGCGGCGAGCATGATGGCGTGGCGTGGCGTGGCGTGGCGAAACGCGGCGCGATCGGCCAATAACCACGACTGGGTACCTCCAAGCCACGTTTAGGAACGTTCGCTTCTGAAACGACGGGATGCCATTCGTCTTCGGGAAGAAGGCTGCTGAAATTTGTGCCCGAATCTCACCGGTCTCACCGACGATAATGAATGCGTTCCGCGAACGCAGAGGCGGATGTTGTTGCCCAACCTCGATACATATAACGTTTCATACATAAAGTCGATATCTGAGTAGTTTCGAAAACGCAGAAAATAATAAAAATCTGTAAAAAAGACTAAAAGAAAATTTTTTTCAAACTGTAGTACGCACACTATTATAGCGTATATATATATTTTCATTGTTTGAATATTTTTATTTTTCATTCTTTCTGATAGTTCAAGCAGAACCTGTACGAGGAAAACTAAAGACGCGCGTCTTAACATAATTAATCGCACATTATCATAATTAAAATGTCTAAGGTCTGAAAATATTGTTGTTTAAGAGTTATTTGATCTCTCAAACACACGTTTACGAGAAATTTCGCATCTATACATAGTTCTTGACGGTTCTTAATTAGCCGCGCGACGTATACAAGGTATTATCGTTTCCTTATGGTTGAACGAGAATGACGTACGATTACGTACGTACGTAATCGTTCGATGAAGCAAGTGATCGAGCGGGAGTAACCCGAGTTACGTCATTAGTCCCCTTCTGTGACTGGTTATGCTATCGAGGCAGCAGATAGTCTCTTCAAAGGTGCACGTCTAAAACAAAAAACGGGATTGTAGATATCGCAGTGACGTCGAATTGGTTGATTTTGCGGAACTTTATAGAGTTACTATAGGAGTAACCTCTGCCTTTTTAAAGATCACGTCGTACAACTTCGCGCTCACATCGATCTCGGATTGACGCGCGAACTTCATTTATCCGCATGTTTTTTCTTATACGCACAGTTTTATTTATATCGGGCCTCCTTATTCTGTAACTTGTAACAAAAATTTCTTTATTACAGCTGCTTTGTAATATATTTTGTCCGCGTAACGGCTCCTGCCCAACAGGAAACATGACAAGAGAACAACGCGTGAGTCACGCAGCAGACCAATCAACGTCTCTCGCTTTTTTTGAAAGTATAAAATATATTTGTTACCGGAAAAACAAGATATGCGTGTATATTGATCACCGCGTCGTTTCTCGAGCGGCAAACATTCAATGCATTTTCGACCGAAGCCATAAATATTCGTATTACAAAATAGAACAAGACAGTTTGCATTTTCAAAATGATACAATAGGACCTTCCAAATTCTTTCAAAACGTATATATCTCCCAAAACGTATACAAATCCACTTTCAAAACGTATATTTTCTCTTTTATCGCTTTTCCCACGATTAAGTATGGTTACCGAAACTGCCTGCGCTTACGCAATAGGATATGCCAGTATTCTCAATTTTGACTCTTACAGCACGCTGCAGCAGTGAGAAGGAGATACGCACCAAGCTAGCAGCCACTCACCGAAGCGCTGAACGCATATGTACACGGCTATTCGCCTGGTGCATATCCCTTCCACTTGCTGAGCATGCTGTAAAAAAGCCAAAACTGAAAACACTGGGCTATGCAACACACGTGATCACAAGTCTTCGTTTGGTCATAAGTTCAGAAATCAGATACCTCCCAAAAAACTTCAACTTCAATGAAGTAACGTTGCAGTCGTGATTAATTGAAGTCATAGACGTAGAATACATGCGCGTTTAGCTGAAAAGATGTTTTTACGGTAGAAAGAGACAACATACTTTGAACTATAACTCTCTCTCTCTCTCTCTCTCTCTCTCTCTCTCTCTCTCTCTGTTTTTTCATTTCCACTACTTTTGTGTTTTCACTTTCTCTCCCACTACTATTCTATCAATCAGCGAAGATTTCCTTTTTTCCCCACTACTTTATTAGACAAAGATGAGGTTCAACACCCAGTTGTCTCTCTCTACGTTCAAGACATTTTTTTAACACGGCAAAGGTAGAGAGCGTGCAGTCTATATATTTCTACGTCTATGAAGTCAAAAATGCTTGATTATGATTAAACGTTCGTTGACTACTTATCTCATTTTACATATTCTTAATTTTACAATTAGTTTATATTTGTAACTACCTTACTCACTTATTACTGTTATTCATGTCATTTATTTTCATGTTGTCGAACAAAGTAATGATAATAGGGCAAATAGGGTATAATTCTAAGTGTCATAGCGACACCAAACTTTATATTCTAACAGAGGCTTTATATATTCTAATTATTAGATGTTCCTTTGAAAGTATATTTAAGCCTTTTACTTTTCTCGTGCTTCACAAAAATTCTTTTTAAATCAGAATTTATACCGTATGTTATTACGAAACACAACCAATTATAAATTTACGCCACATAGCATTTCAAGTCACTTTATAGTAGTCTATAGTTGTTCAACTACTATTTTCCAAGAAATTTTGGAAGCAGCTTTTGATATATATATTAAAATACTCTAGACAGATAGATATTAAACTACTACTCTTATTCTCTCTCATACACAGTATGTTGAAGTTGTAAAATCAGTAAACTACCTACAATTGTATTGTAACGATGTTACACAGTGTACATTTGTGTTTTATTCTGCTTTTTGCTTGGACTGAGCATTCAATTGCGGTAGAAAGAATATATGAATGAGAGAGATCTCCGAGAGATGCGCTTTCATGAGAAAGGGAATCCTTTCCTTACTTTCCTCCACAGTGCGGCAATAATCGTGGAATTCGTAATCGGATTTGTATTTGTGTTATGAATTAAGTGAAGATCGTCGGATAAAGTATATACACACGTGATTATTATCGAGATACGTATTTTAAATCTTTTTTAGATGTTCTTTTTAATACGTAACGCGCAATTTACATTGTTTCGTCTATTCTTTCACTTATAAAATCTGTGCTGAATTGTCTTTCACACTTATTTGTGTAAAATATTGATAAGAGATAAAAGACCAAT
>QVNV01022778.1:0-13189 GCA_014825455.1 Pseudomyrmex pallidus | reverse complement strand
TTACCACACTTGCAAAACGTTTATCTGCTCTCCTGTAAAATTTACGTTTTGGCACTTAGCATACTTTGCATTTCCGCCCTTCATATATAGAGCAGACTTTCTAAGAGTTTGCACGTTCGCTCCACGTGAAGTGGTCACATTAAACGCTATTCGACCGTTGTGTGTGTATGTGTGTGTACGTGTCATAACGCACAGCGTTTCCAACTTTTTTTTTTTTAAATTACAGTATAATTCGCAGTTTTTGCGTTAGCTCTGGTGTGGGGAAAAGCAATATTTAAAAACTTGCACTCTTTGACAAATTTCTAAACCCCCAAGAACATACGAAGGTAGGAAATTTGTTACATTCGCGTGAATAACGTAATAATATCAACAGAAAACAGAGAAATGAGGAGAACTGAGTTGAAATAAATAAAACATCCATTATAATCTCTCGTTCGTCTTAAAAACTAGATTTCACAAACAACAACAGAACAAAATTAAAAGGTAATAAATACATACAATGTGCACCGTGTCTTATCGAGTTGTAAGAAAAAAAAAAATAAAAACAAACTCGACGTTACAATACATGGCAAGTTTTGGTGAAGAACACGTTTATGTGAGCGTAAGTAAATACCAAGAGGAGAACATACATGTCGTTATAATTTATACTCGATACAATATGTGAATACGTTTAATAATAAATAGCCTTTTTCTTTAAATATATTTATATATACGATTTGATTTGTTTCTTTGGTTTCCTTTTTTTCGCGAACAAACACTTTTCGCCACCGGATTGTACATATATATGTATATTGAATGCCTACGGAGTAAAATTACACGACAGATACATCTCTCCGCTCCAACTCAGGGCACTCGGGTGCTTGTACTAATTATATCCCATCTTTTTCACTCAGTCAGTCTTTAACACCTACGAGAAGTATTGTGTGTGTGTAGACTCTGTTAAAATTTCTCTTAATCTTATATACTTTGACGCTAAACTTTGTTTGGAGATCGGATTTTGAGATATGTATCTTTGTGCTTTGGCATTTAGATTCGGCACTAGGCTGATAATTCAATGATGTGAATTGATACGCGAGTAATGTGTGTGATACGTTTCCTTCCTTACTTTTTTTTTTTTTGTGTTGATCCAAAAAGTGTCGAAGTGTGATTGAAGCGACTTTTACAAGAATAAAGATTACACATCGTGCCACATTACATATCGGTCCACGTATGTGAGATTATTTAAGCTTATTCGCATGTGGTGTAATAGCCAGAGAGCGTAGATAGGCTTGATATAATTTGTTACTAATGTAGTAGTTGTAGAAAACTTATTCTACGAATTACTTTTTTCTTTAAGTCTGGAATATAAAGAAAGAATCCGTTATATTAGAGGAGAAGAGCGACCCCCCGGTTACAATTCGATAAAACGATTTATACGTTAAATAATACTGACGTTTTCTCATGTTGATTTTTTTTTTTTTTTTTTAATTAGAGATTAGAAAATCACTCGTAGTTGTTTAAATAGGGACAATTCGTGTCTTCGTGACCCACGCACTCTATCACCGGATCGTGGGTGCTGTCCCACATGCCCGGACCACATTGTCGACACAGACCGGCTAACGTACAAGGCAAGCGCACAAGCTGACGAAAGTGATGAAGTAGGCCCCGCGCCTTTCTCAATATGACATTCCCGTCCATGTACATCGCCAACGAACTGAAGTGCAACAACATTTCGTCCGTCCGTAGATCCTGAGCGATCACATCGTCCGCGTAGACGCACATTATGGCAAGGCAAAGAAACAAATGAAAGTGATCCGTTAAGTAATTGACCCAACACGCTTCCCACATGACCAACGCTATCTCAGTAGGAAATTCTCTTTTCAGGCATCTGCAACGTGAAGAGGAAAACGTGACAAGTTCGTGCGTGCATGCGCGAGATGTTGTGCGCGAAGTGTGTAATCACACTCACAGAAGTATCCATCGGTGGCAAAACAAAAGCTCCGAGGCGTCCGCATGCTTTTGAAGATGCGCATAAAAATCCGGCACCATTATTCTCACCAATTCCCGTAAGTAGCATAGATTTCTGTCCATGTCCGTGTCGGTCGGAGTGCAGACGGCTACCGATCTCTGCATCAAACCGGCGAAACACCAGAAGGCCTCAATTTCCGAGTTGAGTTCGGCTAGTAACGGAGCCAGGAGATCCGACATTCCTTGAGTGTAACCCAAGCGGCAGTTGTACACCGCGTAGTTGAGTAAAATGTTTCTGGGGAAAAACAGGGTAAAAAAGGACAAAGCGATCAAATAAAGATATTTGCAATAACACGGACTGGACGCAAGTCATCCCAAATTAGTTTTATTCAAACGCGTTTAAAAAAACAGCTTACTTCATCACTTCGATGTTCGGATTGCCCTCACCGGCGTAATACGGATTGGCTCTGTCCGTGCGGACAACATCCTTCTCCACTATGCACACCACGTTTCGCCAGAAACGCTCGGCCTGCTCGGGGTTCATGTTCAACCGACGTTTCTGTATCTCCTCGTATTCTTGCCGTCTGATAGCGTCGATCTGCTCTCTGTCTTCGTACGTGCTCTGATAAGAGTAGCAGTGCAACAGGAAGGGCCAAACGATTTTTCGCAACGCCGGTTCCAGACCACCGAAAAATATTCCCTTGCGGAGAGCGAGATCGTCCTCCACCTGGCCCCTCTCGTTCAACAAATCTTTCCAAGCTAGCGATGTGATCATCGGCACTTGGCCCTCCTCCGGATGCAACTCGTCCCGACTTACCTCCGGTCTGCACACCATGAAATGCCTGTACAAATGGACAACGCGTTAAAATTAAAAACGTCGTTGCTCCGATACGCGTTAAATTCTCGAATTTACTTTGAATTTCAATTGTTCTACCTGTACGGCAAAGTTTCCTCCGTGTCGGAGCTCAGACGTGGATAGAGCAATTGATGCCACTGATGCAGAGTGGTGGCCAGCCGATCCAAGCCGCCGTGATGGAAATGCAGAATCTTGTACTGGCTCTCTCTGCTCGCCACCACCAGCTGGCCGCAGGTGCAGGCGGGATCGGCGAAGAACAGTCTCAGAGATCGCATCTCGCTAAGATCCACCGAGAATCTGCGGCACCGGTGAGCTCTGCGCACAGTCACGGGAGACGCGGTCGCGCTCTCGGGAAAGGCAAGATTGTGCTGCAAGGCTAGAAGTTCCGGCGACCTCATCCACGACGGCACTTCCTCAGCTGTAACAAACAACGATCATCATCATTGTGTCATATCGCGTTACTCGTTCGTTAAATATATCCTTACGTACCGTCGGTGGACACCGAGATTGACAGACTACAGGTCGAGGTCAGTGACAGACTGCGACTCTTAATGCTCACGTCGTCGCGGAAGGGGAAGCGCGCTTCCTCGTCGATGCTTCTCGCGTCGCTGTCGCGATTACAACTTCGGTCCTTCGAATCTCCGTTCTTCTCGTTCCTCGACTCTATCGAATACGATTGGTTCTCGGTGCTATTTTCGCCATCGTTGATCGCGCTCGGTTCCCGCGGACGCGAGAAGTCGCAGCCGGAACCGGAGCAGACGCGCTCGCAGTCCCCGCACGTGACGGGCTCCTTCGCCTCCAGGCACACGTCCAGCTTCCCGTTCCCGTTGTCGTTATCGTTCTCATTCTCGATCCTCGCTTCTAGAACGCTCAGCGGGTCGCATCTCTCCGATAACCGAGATCGAGGAGAGTCCGCGGAATCTCGATGCGTCGTCGGGGTACTTCTGGGACTCTGGTTCTCCAACGTCGTGGGATGCTTGCGCAGCGTGCTGTTGGGTATCCAGCTCAGATGCAACGTCGGCAGATTCGAGTTCTTGTTCAGCTTGCAAGTTATCGTCATGTATCCGGGATGGTGCACCACGTCGGCGTGCTGTCTCATCAACGTCGGCGGGTGCACGCAGACGTTGTTCTTGCAGAACAGAGCCTCGCCGTCCTGATAAATGACGCGCCGATTATCCTGGCCGCAGTCGCCGAGGATGTAGCTGCTCGCCTTCCTCAGAATGTTCGGCAGAGGCATTGTCGTCGTAGGGATCGTTACGTCGTTTTCTCCCAACGAAACATGACGCGCTACTCGACGAGCGTAAACACGAAGCGCGCGATACGATTCCCCCTCAGAACATTTTATACAATTCTAACGTTTACACCGAAAAACTCGGTGACACGACGATCCATCTGTTTACCGTCCGCGGGACGCACCGTGATGTTATCCGCGAATTTTGACTCGCCCTATCCTCATCCACGAGACGCCGGAACGATCCGTCGCGAGGACGTTGCAAAGCGATCCGATCGGCGAGAAATGCGGGACGGAGAACACGCATAATCGGACATGAGCGAAAGCACTTTGGGGATTTAAGGATGGATTCGGACTGACACTTCCGCGTGGGACAGGCGATATCGTAGAGATACTATTATCGCCTCAATTAGCCTCGTTGCATGAGAACTTCTCGCGATACGAAACGTATCTGTGTCACGGTGCTGTGCACATCGAGGGTTGTCGAGTACGCCGGGACCCCAACGACGATTAGGCTCTGGAGCTTCGGAGAATACTCCGGAAAGATCTTCACGTTGTTCCTTGCTCGAAAAGAGGGATGAATGACGTGTCTCTCGGAGAGAGAGAGAGAGAGAGAGAGAGAGACTCTCAATCTCTTCTCACGATGAAAATTACGAGACACGTGCGCTCGCTCGTGACTGAGCTTCAAAAGACTCTTTTACGCGACACCGCCGATGACCCGACGACGGTGACCAAAATCGAAAATCATGTTAATGAAACGACCTTGTTTCGCTGACGCTCACGCGTCACTGCTCGATGCGCGGGCGCCGACGCCGCCACCGACGTTGCGATTGGTGTCGCGCAAGTGCATACATCGATCTCGATGATATTCGTTGAAATATCTTACGTACGCAACGCGCGGTACGTGCGTAAGTCCGCGCGGACTTTATCCTCTAGCGCGAGTCACATCCGGTTCGCGCACAATTGCAACGTAATTTGTCATCATCATCGACGCGCGCGAGGCGTCCCACAGAGAGAGAGATACGCGCGTTGTCTCTTATTCTATAGATCAATATCTGTCCATCAGATCCGGGGGATCAGACTCGGCTATCTCTTCCTCTACTACCCGACTCGCCAACATTCCATTCTATTCGCACGCAGTTTCTTCTTATCGATCATTGTCCCACTTGTTTTCCTCAATCGTCGAGTCCGGACACGAACGGTTTCGCTTTCTCTTCACGTACGTTTGTTCGATCGATCGATCGGTGAACTTGCAACGTACGTCATCTCGTTTCTATCCATCCGAGATTGACCTACAAACGACGATTACGTGAATTGTATGAAAAAAAATCGTCCCGTGATTATTCCGCGATTGATTCGGAAATTTTTCTAACGATACTCGTCGTACGAGCCAGTTGCGCATATCGCCTTTTTATTGTACCGCCGGTTTATTGGCTCTGTGTGTGTATATGTGTGTGTGTGTGTTGCGATAACCGTATGATTACGCTCGCTACGTAGCAATAATTAAAAGTATAGTTTCTCTGGAATTATAGAATCAACGTAATTTTTTCTAATTCCAGCATTTTTATTAAAATTATGAATAGAAGAAAAAAGATTCATAAAAATATTACTTGTAATAAATACCTATATGTTTATAATACGTATATTATAAACAGTGTCCTTATTTTTAATGAATTACTCATTCAAAACATGCAGTCTGTCCCTCTCTCTATCGAGGGCATTAATGACTAATTATACATTCGTTAAATCAATTCGTAGTTGAAAAGTATTTTGTGATCATTGCCGAGAGCTAGTCCTGACTTAGGTCCACGTTTGAGATACGATATCGTAGTGTACGATGAGAAGTGAAAGTCTTCTTGCAAGTAACCGTTCACCAGCAAATGTCCGACAATAGCTTCCGCGGTTTCTCTCGTGAACTTCGGCACAGGCACACTGGACACTCGCAAAGACGTGGCGCCTTTGTGATACCAGGCGTCGACGAGCTTCAGTGTGGTCAATCGAGTCTCACTTTGCACAGCCTTGGTCATAATATCGTACAATTGTCTGCAGTATCGCGTTATGTCGATCTCCTTTTTAACACTTGGCTTCTTGCAATGATCGCACATTTGCGCGCAATCGCTCTTGTCCCACGTCTCCTCGAAGTGAGTCGCTATCAAACTTCGTCTACACGACGTCTGATCCAAGCAATAAGCCAACACCTTGTACAAGTTCTGCAGTCCTACCTTATCCTGAAATACCATCGTGCTCAGTTTGAACGTGTCGGCCAATCTGTAGAGCACGATGCACGTTGACTTCTTGCCGTCTCTTCCGGCGCGGCCGCTCTCCTGATAAAAATTCTCCATCGATTTCGAAATGCAATGATGAATCACGAATCGCACGTCCGGCTTGTCGATGCCCAATCCGAAGGCGATGGTCGCGACCACCACCTGATACTTGCCCGTTATCCACTTGGAGTAAACTTGCGATCTGTACTCGGCTTCGAGCATCGCGTGGTAACACCCGACCTTCAGACCCTTGCTTCTCAGATCCGAGGTCAGCTGCTCCGCGTCTTTGATCGTAGTCGTGTAGATTATACCCGACAGATCGTTAAATCGCTTCTTCAACAGGTTCTCTATCATCGCGAGACACGTTTCCTTGTCCGCCGGTTTACGGCGAACCTCGTAATACAAATTCGGTCTGTTGAACGAGGCTCGCAGAACCAGACAGCCGCTGATGTCCAGCATCTTCTGCACGTCCACGATGATTTTAGCCGGGGCCGTGGCGGTGAGACCTAGAATCGGTATGCCTGAGAACATGGACTTCAACACACCTAGGAACTTGTAATCCGGTCTGAAATCGTGACCCCACTGGCTGCAACAGTGAACCTCGTCTATGGCGAAACGGTCCAGATTTCCTATCTCGTACGCCTTCTGCAGCTTGCTCATAAAACGATTGGACTTCGCCATGTATTCCGGCGTCACGTAAATCAATTTGAGCGCCGAGTTTTTGGTTACAAGAGCGTTCATAGTCGACTTGACAATTTCCTTGTCGGCCTTCGCGCATAACATGGTGGCTTTTACATCGAGTCTGTGCAACCCGTGCAACTGATCCTCCATTAAAGACACCAGAGGCGAAACTACTATTGTTATACCTTTGCTGATCACAGCCGGCAACTGATAACACAGACTCTTACCACCGCCTGTGGGCATGATTAATATAACATCTTCCTTGGACATGATTGCGTTCATGGTCGGCAATTGCAATTCTCTCAACTTGTCTATTTTGAAAACATCCTTCAATGTTTTTCTCAGTTTTGCGGACCACTCAAAATTCTCTGTGTTCCAGTTCTTTTTCGACAGAGAAAAGCTCTTCTTCAAAAGAGCGTCGTCACGCAATTTCTCCTTGCGTTGGGTCAGGATCTTCTTGCGATCCTGCAGTTTCTGCAGTTCAGTCTCTATTTGTTGTAACTCGTAATCGATGGCAGCTATCTCGTCGTTTTCTGTGACTGTGGAACAAAGAAAACTTGAGAAAGTAATACACAAATACTGTAAAAATACTGTGTGATTACATTGACATCTTATAATAAAGTGAGAGTTGAGTGTCAAATCTTGTGGAGTAAAATTGTGTGTGTATGTATGTGTGCATTTATTTAAATAAAATCATAAAATACATGTTATTTCATTATTGTAATCAAACCAACCTTGATACTCATCACTGTCTATAGTAATCACGTCTGTATTCTTAACAGACATTTTGTGTTCCTATTATTTAAAATATTAAAATATCACAAAAAGTACATTTGCATAAAAGTATATATACATTTAAAAGTACAACCACATGAGAAAAAAATGCTTATTTACATAGATAATGAAAATGTAAAACCGCTTGCACACTTTCCGTATCTTCGACCACAACAATGCACAAACAACGCACCTTGCCGGTGTAATAACAACTACCTATCAAACAGCAAATATTTCTATTCTCCGGAACTGCACCATATTGCACTTTCTTGATAGGTTATATTTCGACGGAAAAAGCGCTAAATAATCTCGTATTATTAATATGCAAATAAATTGTATACTTAAGTTAATACAAAAATTGCATATTTACGCTGTATATTTTTTTAAATAAAATGTAAATAAATATTACACAGATGCAAAAACACATAAAGCGCGCGAGAGCGTCTCCTGAAAACGCATGTGTTCCACTCGTAAAATAAGTTAGGGTTAGGTTAGGTTAGGTTAGGTTATGCGAATAACGTGATGAGCGTATGTGTGTATGCATTGAACGATCAGCTGTGTGCGCTTGATTTGGTCGTGTCTCTCTTCCATGTTATCTTGCTAGTGTATTATCAGGCAAGTAACGAAGAATAATGTAAATCCTGTGCGCACAAAGGTGTGATATATTTGTCCGCAAGTCAATTATCATGTTTTGTCGAGCTGCGCTTCGTGTATGTCCAACTTGGCTTGAAAACACATTCACAGCTTTATATTTCAGGGGTATCTCTTATATATTTGTTTATTTGTAATTAATATGTGTATATATGTGTACACTTTATCACACAGAACAACGTTCAACACGATATTGCATACAAGTGCAACATTTTTATTGTATAAAGAATTTGCTTTTCCCAGAATACTTTAGATATCATATATATATATATATGTGATAACTGATAACATAATATTGTGACGCAACGAGAGCGCAATATGACTTTTTCACATTTTTAAAATTTATATTGTTATTTTTAGTTTTATACTTACAGAGCGATAGTACATGTATCTTTCACTTTTGATTAAAAAAATGTATTTGCAGAAGTGATATTTTATATTTAACATTTTTTTTTTAGCAAGGAGTATTTCTTCTAACGGATTTCGTGGAAGTCACAGCCAGAGCTCGACCGTACTTCAGTCCAACATGAAAGTACAAATATTGCCAGCACTTGAAGATAATTACATGTATTTGGTATGTGTGTTGTTGTTTATCATAACAGTTATACAACAAATTACCCGAGCTTAAAATATATTGTAACCTTGAAACTCTCAACTGTAATGTCTAGCATTTGTTTTCAATTTTTTTTTTTTTAAGATTATTGACGAAGCTACAAAGGAAGCTGCCATTGTAGATCCTGTTAGTCCAGAAACTGTGATTACAGCTGTCCAAGAAAATGACGTTAAACTAACACAGGTTCTAACTACTCATCATCACTGGGATCACGCTGGTGGAAATGCCAAGTTGTTGGCAAGTTTCCCCGATCTTCCCGTCTATGGCGGAGACGATAGAGTGCAAGCTATCTCTCGCAAAATTACGCACAATGATACATTTAATATTGGCAACTTGTCTGTTAAGTGTCTTGCCACACCTTGCCACACAAAGGGACATATTTGTTATTATGTCACAGGGGGAGAAGACACTCCAGCTGTATTTACAGGTAAAGTGTCAAGAAAAATCAATGTCATTCGAAATCATCAATCTACAAAGAAACGTGATTTGCAGGAGACACGCTTTTCGCCGGCGGTTGCGGAAGATTTTTTGAAGGTACCGGACAACAAATGTACAAGGCGCTTATCGAGGTTCTAGGTTCTTTACCGGAGGACACGGTAAGTTGTATTCGACATTTTATCATTGATTCTTTGCGAATCACTTGTGTCATTTTACAGAAAGTATATTGCGGACATGAGTACACAGCCAACAATCTCAAGTTTGGTTTGCACGTGGAACCCGAGAATGAGGCGATTCAAACCAAACTGGATTGGGCGCACAGTCAGCGCGCCAATAATCTTCCAACTATACCTAGTACTATTAAAGACGAAAAGCTGACAAATCCATTTATGAGGGTGCACGAGCCATCCGTTATGAAACACGCACAGCAAACTGATCCTATTCAGACAATGTCGTATTTGAGACGCGAGAAAGACAACTTCAATCCTTCGCGTCCAAAATAACTATCTTAATGTTTTCCACATTTCTATTTAGCAGTAGATCAAGTACGAGATGTACAGCGGATATCACAAGCAACGCGCGCTTAAGTTGCCGATATCGCTTAAAAATGGAACAGCTGAATTTTTGACAATATTTTCTTTCCACTCAAGCATTTATATTCAACTAATGTAAGGTTCAATGGGGAAAAAAATAAAAAAAAAAAGGATATAAGATACGTAGTGTGTAGACACACACAATTTTGTATAACAATAAACTAATTAAACTGTAGATATAAGAGATGCGAGGTGACCAGATAATTATTGAAATTTTGTTATACGCAAGTACATTAATATTGTTGTGTTAAAATAAATAATTTGAATCTATATTTTCAGCTTATTTTGTCTAATGTTTTACGAACTCTTATTTGTAATTGTAGT
This sequence comes from Pseudomyrmex pallidus, assembly GCA_014825455.1. Classification (NCBI taxonomy): domain Eukaryota; kingdom Metazoa; phylum Arthropoda; class Insecta; order Hymenoptera; family Formicidae; genus Pseudomyrmex; species Pseudomyrmex pallidus. The sequence continues at coordinate 2,817 of QVNV01022778.1, read as the reverse complement.
TTGTACTGGGTATATCAAACGTTAAAACTAGTAAGTATATATGTATATATATGCTATATATATACATACACAAAATTTGATGTAATATACTAAACCTCCACGCATGTATACACATACAGTTGTCACTACAATATATACAAACATGACCATCAATTATTATTCTTCTATAAAACAAGATATCTAATTTGTAGTGTATTACGTTATATTTAATGATAGTTGACAGGGTGCATCTTCTGTCTTTTTATTGTATATTTCCATTTCAGCGACGTACTTCTCCTTAGATCTTTCATACATATCGTAATAGACCTGAAAGAAAAACATTTGAGATGTGAACTTGAAATACTCAAGACTCTCGTAAGACAATTTTTAAGAAAACCTAGTGTATTTGTGTGATAACACCAAAGAACTAACCTTTTTGTCCTCGTCGCTGAGGGACTTCCAGGTGGTGGCAAGTTGTCTGGTGAGCTCTTGCTTGCTAGGTTCCGGCTCTCCGGCCAGGCGCTCCATCACACGGGGCCTTTGCTCTTGACAAAACTGGAAGAAAGGATTGGCCGGTCTCTTTGGCGCGTTCGGATCCGCTTTCGCGCCCTTTCTCTTCGTTCCCTTCTTGGGTTTCTCCTCTTTGGCATTCTGAGAGGCGCCCTTCGCTCCCTTCTCTGATTTCGGTGTTGCTTGAAACACACTGTTCTCCTCAAGCACACCCATCGGCGCCTCTCGCCAACAATCGCCATGCTGATCCAACCGATCGATCAAAAATCTATGACGATTAACATCAGGCAATGATAAAAATTTCATTTATAGAACAGTGACGACAATAACCTATGTGAGACTAACTTTTTTTCTTTCCGCGTACGTCGTAGGAGCTTTCTGACTTTCTGGATTCTATACACCAATCTCTCATTTTCCTACATTCAAAGAAAACAACCATGTCAATCATTTCTGTCGAATACAATATAACGTCGGTATCTGATCATTGCGTGTGTGCGGCTTTTTGGAAGATTTTTGAGACACCTAACCTGCTGCAAGATCTCGCATCTCTCTAACAGCAATTGATACTTTCTCTTGTAAATATCGAACTCCTCCACCTCGTACTCGGACTCGTCGGACATCGCGAGAGTTTCTTTCTAAAGAAGCGACACACACAAGTTAACTAACTAGTTGAGCCGTTTAACGACTATTTGCAATCTTTTAACGTCGTCTCCGCACTGTTTTGCACAAATATTTACAGGAGGGCACACGGTAAACTTCCATGTTGTATTTTGTATCGAAGCTCCCTCTACACACAGAACTGAAAATCGAGAATAGCGCCTTTGTGACCGCTCATTTTCAAATGTGCGACCACTTGTGCTCCGCGACCACAATCTAAGTAAATTATACCATCAATGTCAATTGATGATGACGAGCGACACTGACAGTATTAATCGATCGGACAAACTTTTCGCGCATCTTTTCTCCTAGAACAGAAACGTGAGGAATTTCACGTAAACTTGTAGTAAGTCGTCGAGACGATTGTACACGTTTTCTTTTTTTTTTTTAGAAAAAGGATATTTGACTTCAACTTTAGATTATTTTTTAAATACTTGTCAATATTAAGAAACATTTCCAATTTGATCACATTCGATCGATGAGCAGTAAAGTAACTCGTTTTAAGTTTTACAGCTCGCGTGTTTTGTTTTTCACGAAATACATTTGTTTACGTCGCTTTACTGAATGAACCGTGTTTACACTCTTGTTGGCGCCGGTCCAAGACTGTTCGAGCAGACTATGATTGACATTCGTATATTGTTGGCACGTTCCGAAGACATCACACAGCCTCCGTAACATTATTGCGAAGACGGAGTGAGAGAGATCGCGAGGGTGTCAATTACCCGAGAAAAAAAAGCTCTCGCAGTTTTCATCGCGGCGTGAGAAACTGGAGGACGGGTCGCAAAAGTGATTCGTGCGAAGATTTTCCTCGAGGTGATTTCGAATACGAAAATAAAAACAAAGCGCGCGCGCGCGCGCGAAGAGCGAGGGGGGTGAGGACGGCGAGAGGGTGGTGCAGCGTGAGGAGCAGCGGCGCGGTGTGCGCGCGCAATCAGTCGGTCAAAACTCACCCTCGGCACGGTCGCGTTGCTCGCGATACCGACACAGTCCCGAGAGAAGAGAGTTGCTAGTTTCCTGGTGCGCGTCGTTCGCGCTTCTTTACATCGTCTTCTCTGTCTTTTCGATCGCGTTCTTTCGCGTGAAAACGCACCGTCGTTTCGATCGTTCCTCTTCTTTGTTGTGTTCCCATATCTCGTCGTCGTCTTCACGCTCACGTCTCGACGCTCGCTCGCAAAAAGCTCGTCCACTTGATCGGCCGCGATCGTCGACAACAAAATAGTTTCCCGCGCGTACGATGCAGCTCGTCGCGGTTTTTTAGCATTGGTCCGGGACGTGGAACGAGCACCGGTGAGTAATTATTTCGGATATTAACGAAAACATGCGTGCGTAGAGAATGTAAGTATAATCATCTTTCTCTCCCCCGAGTCTCTCAATTCCGGAGTATCGTAGGACACTGAGCTAAGTTAGGCGGCGGGATGCGGACGTGTTCATCGAGAATGATGCACGATGTGCCGCAACGCACCGCGAGCCAAGCGTACACGAACGTGTGTTGTACGAAGAGAACCTGTCCGCGCTGCGGATCAATAACAGCCGTTGCGGTTATGGTAACGCGCGACCAGCTGATCGACCGATATTAAATGTTATTTACATGCGAGAATCTTCACGAGCATTCCCCGGCTGCGTCCGTTTCCCCTCGAATGCGTCTGCTGCGTTGCGGTAGCACGAGGTGTT
>QVNV01022777.1:0-31859 GCA_014825455.1 Pseudomyrmex pallidus | reverse complement strand
TTTTTGCAAATATCTTATATAATTATATTGAGATAATAAAGTTTGCGTAAACTTTACGAATTGTAGCTCAAGACTACAAAGAATTGATTTGTGAAGTTAAATAACTTTCTTTTTTTCTTTACTCGATTTATTTCGTGTTATCGAGAGGTATTAAAAGACATTAAGTGCGGATTTGCACAAGTAATGTGCGTATTGCAATCTATCCCGTTGTATACTATATTACAGTTATCCCACAAAATTGAATACCCAATGGAATTCATTCGCGCGGGTTATAGTGCGCTTCGCGTTCCTCAATATCCAACTTTTACAAGAATTAATGTAATCAATGAAGCCGGGCTACGGGAGTAACACGAAACTCATTTCTACAGAATTACTATGCGATTTTTTTTTTTTTTTTTTTTTTTTTTTTTTTTTTTTTTTTTTTTCTACCGCCGCGCTCTACAACCCCGCGGAAGCAAAGAGGTGGACGTTATTTCTCTGGCTTCATTATCCATGCCGTTGACATATTACATCGTTTTCTCTTCTTGCGCGAGTCCAAAGTTCCCGCTCTTTAATAAAACCCGAAGTTATTCCCGACTGTTTTATCTCCCTCAGCAGTCACACGCACACATACACAGAAAGAGAGAGAAAGAGAAAGAGAAAGAGCTTCGACAAACACCGATCTCACGAAAAATTCGAGTGATCGCGAACGAAACTCGTGTTATCGCGCAATAACCGCACTCGGTTTATATACACCGGTAGGAATGCGCCATTGGGAAATTTTCCCAGGAAAAGTGTTTCGAGAGAAAAAGAGGAGGAGAAAGAGGAAAAATTTTCGGGAAACAGCAAAACTGTTTCCACAACATTTCTCTGTACAGATATATCAAATCAAAAAAATTCAATAAAAAAAATCACTGTGCTATTTCGTGATACACTTATTGTTTAACATACTATTTGCGAAGAAACCGCGCAGTAATGTCTCGATAATTCGATGTAACAGGATAACGATGTAACATCAAGTGTAATGAAATCTGATCAAAGCAAATTGGAATTATCAGACACACTCGGATTAACTTCAAAACATAAAAGAATGAATTAATCAAATAATGTTACTTTAGCTTTGCATCTCTCTCTCTTTCTGTTCTCCCCGGCGATCATATCGACCGTACGCTCATCAAAAAGTTGCAACAACAATAGAAAGAAGGAAAAAAACAAACTTTAAGTGCACGGAAACAATAGAGTTATTTTTTTTATTAGCCAGCGAAACAAAAAAACAAGCCAGCGATGCGAGCCCGGCAGTGGATCCTGATCGTTTCGAGAAATTCTCGCGCATCGATGATCCAGAAGGACGCAACCTTGGCATCCGAATCGACTCTCTCCGGCCAATTCTTTCCTCTTCTTTTTTTTGGCTTTTTTTCAGTCGAATTAATACGTTCGATGAGAGCTTCCGGGTGCACCAGCAGACAGACCGGCACGATTTCAATTTGCGAACCGACTCAAACAGGTTCCCGCGGGCGCGACCGCGGTGTATGCACACACCCGTCGATTTGTGTACGCACGCGCGCACACTTGTGCAAATGTTAGTTCGCCTACAGGGATGGCACGCACTCACACGAAATCAAAGACACCTTCCTCGCTCGCTCGTTCATTCAGCAAAATCGTCCATCTCTCGACCATATATCTCTTTCGTGCTCATTCTCTCTCTCTCGCTCTTTCTCTGCTCATTGCACGCTCTTTTCTCTTGCGCGTGATAACCCTCTCGAGCTCTTCTGCACAAGAGTGGATTTATATATTTTTCTCTTGCATGTTTTTTTTTGCCTCGCTCTGATTCGTTTATTTTAATTTTCGCATTTCTGTCCGCCGGCCTTTCGACCCTCCTGTTTTCCCGCGAATACGCTCGGCCAACTTGCCGAACGTTACCGGTTTTTTTCCTCCCTCGACACGTCGTATATATATTAGCGTTCCGTCCATCCCCCCAAACTCATTTCCAAACGACCATCCTCGACCTCTCCCTTCCTTCCTTCCTCCCCCGACATGCCGTCCCGTGTGCACCGACGCGTCGGTGTGCACTTTCTCCTATTGGCGTGTCCATTTGACGCCTCTGGGAAATTTCGAACCGCTATCGTGTATGCTTCAGTTTGCTCATCGATTGTCTCTGAATCGTAATACTACTGTCCCGCGTCGAAACAATAAGCGACACACAACACAAAAAGATTCACTCGACTATTATAACACAACGTTACGAATTCAATTCGCGCAAAATATTTATACGAGATGTCGTTTTCCTGTTAATACTCCCGTCGTGTTTGTTCTTTTTTTCGACAATCGCATTTAACACATATTTTCACAGCGCTTAAGAGACGCGCGATCTTTTCGCGATCGCATTTTGCGCAACATTATTTATCTTTGTCAAAGCGACCGAGAAATATCGCTTTCCATAAAGTGAAATCAAATCATATATTTGTACAAAAATCGCGGTGCATTTTCGACGAACTTGTCAGATGCGCCATCGAGTGTTCGCGCGAAAACATTCAGACTATTTCAGCAGAAGTTACGATGTATTTTTTTACACAAGGCAGTAGAGCTATTTGCGTCGGGAACTCTTCGTCTGTGTACGACCGACACGCGTCGATTTTACTTTTCAAAAGTACGTTTTTTTTTTTTTTTTTTTTTTTTTTTTTTTTTTTTTTTTTTTTTTTTTTTTTTTATTCCACGCGACGTCCAAATTGTTATAAGACCTTTTTTCGCGCCGATTTTTAAACATTGTTGCTTCTAATGGATGCAAGCACCGCGTCGCGCGCGGAAAAATATATCGTCCGTGCATCGAACAACGTGTGCGACCGATATCCATTTTTCTCTCGGTGTATTAGTGAAAATTTGTTCCGCCGACACCGCAACGACGTTCCCCTATAACTCGGCCACCTTCCGCTTACAATGCCCCCGTGGCACTTTTTGTCGTTCGTTTTCACTTTGCCGTCGTTGTGCCATTATTACGACCGCGGCACGACCTATTGCACGCGATCATCGTTTTTGTTTCCCTTATTTTTCCCTCCAACTTTCCATTACTCATGGCCGTGTCGCGTATTTTTCATCGCAAAATAACACAGTGCGGTCTCACTCATAAATGACCGTTTGTTAATAACTAAGAATTTCTTTTGTCTCGCACGCGGTACGGGAAAAGTGAGATGTAAATTTACAGATATACGCGTCGAAAATAATATATTTACGTGTTTATCTCTGTGCGAGAGATAAAACGTGTCCTGTTTCCGTCTTTTAATCACTTTAGAATGTTTGCAAATACCTAAAACCGAGGCCATCGCCACGCGGAAGCCGACTGACAAGCCGAGAACAGCGAAATACTCGCTGTACTTTACAGATAATTAACATAATCAACGCGGTCATTACGCTTGCTAAACCGGCGCGCGATTGTTATGTCACATGTTATCACTCCGCTTCAGCAACACGTGACGCAATGATTGCGCGCGCTTGCACAGTTTAGTAGAGAGTTCGCGACGTACCAATTTAACGTACCCTTCAAACAATCAGATATTTGTCTACAATTGATTAATTTTTTTTATGAACAAATATACAAAAAGTTATACAATTTTGATAAAGTAATATTGTGCGTGTTGCACTTATGTGTTGCCGCAAACGTCAATTATTTCTGACAAGAACAATCAAATTTGTTACACCGATATAAATTATTCAAAAATGTAATTCATTGATTATATACAGTTGGAAATAATCGGGAGTTTGGTTGCCTTCATGTCGGAATAAAAGATAGAAGAGAGAAAGCGTGATGCATGTGTATTTTGCGAGTTTCTCTTTGCGCGAAATACGCGAGTGTCATGTGTATTACCATACAGAGGTGTAAAGGAACAACCGAACACACGCACTGCAAGTGAAATATGTTCGTTTATATTTCATTCGGAGTGCGTGCACTCGCTTGTTCCATTACACATTCATGCAATAGTGTGTACGTGGACGAAAAATATTCGTGCACCTGATAAAAAAAAAAATAAAAAAAAAACAAACAAAAAAAATAGAGAGAGAGAGAAAACTGACATTGTTTTCGTTCCTTCTTCCTACTTTTCACATGAATCACGCAAGACAGCTCTCTTCTCTCTCTCTCTTTGTCTCTCTCTTCGTAGTTGTATATATATCTACGCTATAGTAAAGTTTTATTGCTAATCAACATTCTTCTCCGTATCTTCAGACCATTATGCTTGTGATAATCCTTGCATCTACACGACGGGACAATCGAGTTCTCAAGGAACGTGTCATCTCGTCTCGTTTGCAGCATCAAAGTTGCGACGCAACTTTATTTCGACCGGTCACATACAAAGGGAGGCGACTCGGATCAAGAGACTCTTTTAATGCACGAGGTGTAATCCAAGCTCGCTTCGCGTGTCACCACCACCAACACTGTCCCTCGCAATATTCTCTACCGGGTCTATCCTCGCCGCGATACCTCCTTACTTTCTGTCGCGCTCACGTCGACTTGAGCGATGCGTGCAGTTTGCGCTCGCGATGAAACTTGTCCTTGGGTCCTCGCCCCCTCCCCCTCCGACGCCCACTTTGTTCGCCTTCGTTATTTCGCCAGGGAAAACGTTTGGACAGGTGGAAAACGACACGACAATGCGCGTTTGCGAAGCACCGCTACTCTCGCTACTCTTGTAACATATGCCCGCGCTGCTCTCTCGCGATTGTACGTTACGTAAACGGACATTCCTGAAGTGTTTCACTGTGTACGTTGCATTGTACGCACGGGCACTTCGATTTATTTTTAGCCGAGATTTTATATTTGCTTTTAAGAAAATCCTCTCGAGAAAGAGTGCATTTCTTCAGAGAGTAAATATTAAAAATCTAACGTGTACATACGTTTGTGCAAAGTTCAGACAAATATTTCTTATTTTTTTTTCTCTCTTTTTCTTTATACACTTTCTCCGCATTTCGTTGTATCTTAACGTTGTAAGAAAGTAAATAATATTTTGCATTTGTCCAGAAAGAATTTAAAAAACAATGTGTCACGTCTGTTAAACTATTAGAATTGTGTGTGTAACATACGTAACACTTAACGTGTTCGAAAATATTTTCGACAAAATATGACAACTATCCTTGATGTCACATTCATCCTTATCGATTATATCCGGGGAGAGAAGAAGTATTTTCCCCAGACTAATATTTCCCCCGAGCGATGTGTTGCAGTAAAATTGTTTCATAAATATTATTTTTGTAATTCCACAGTCCCGAGTGACGTGCGCTTCTTGCGCTGCAAATCTATGCTCATTATATTGCAGTGAAAATCGATAAACCCGCCCTCTCTCCACTACGACTCTCGACGTGATGTGAAGCGCGTTTCTAGATCATGCACGGAATTTAATCGCGCCACGTGATAATGTCATTCCCACGAAAAGGATGCACAGACACACGTCAGACACCAGAATACTGCACTATTGTACCATAAATTATTATGTATGCTTTTAGAACCGTATCCATATGCTTCTAGAAACGGGTCAGCAATAAAAATTTACAATTCTACTTGCAAATGATATTATTCACAAAAACCAATGTGTATAAACGCGATGTGATTTTATATTATTTTTGTTGCACAGAGTTTTCGTTTACGATTATTGACACTTTGAGAAATGAGAACAATTCTCGTGTTCTGTTCTCTTTTTTTAGTCTTTTTATAAAATGCTATTTTTTAATTGTAAAAACAATAAAAAAATAGCATGCGCGTTTTAATTTTATAATAATAATAATAATAATATTCATCTTCTATTCCGCATTTAAAATTGATTGTCACATAATACCTATAATTAACGAGACACTTTCTTTCTTTCTGTTTTATATATCACAGAATTGTTTTGTCTCAGTGTCACACCATTTCTCTAAGAAAAAGAAGATCCTCGTTGGCGCAAATGGTTCAAACAAAGTGTATGTAAATAATGGCTTGCCATTAACGCATAATTAATCGATATAATTGTTGCGCAATCAGTAGAAACTTAAACTGTATTCCCTTTCGGCTTGTTATATCGATTTACGCTCGTTATTTCGAGTCCGGTGTACATAATTCGTGGTCGGCATTAACGGACCGACCCCGAACTATCTCTTGCAACGCCTGCACCACCGTCTCTCCCTCGTCCACCCCGTTGCTTGTCCCGTCCCCCTCTCACCACTTATTCTCCCCCGTTTACTCTCTCGTAATTATATCTCGCTTCTCACGAAGCTTGCGACCGAGACTTCGTCGAGGATCCATAAATTTCTCGGAAGAATTCGCGGCATCCTGCAGCAACGAATTCTCGAAATTTTCTCGCCAAAAATATTTCAGAAATTCGTCCTGCACGTCTTCTCCTTCACGTCTCTCCTTTTCCTTTGCGACACCAATCTACTCGTTTTTTTTTTTTTATCTTTGCTTCCATGTTCTTTTCGAACCTCGTTGCCAGTCTCTCTCTTCGCCCCGTTCTCTTTTTAACAGAATATATTATAACATATACAAAGTAGAAGAAACCGACGAGAGAGAAAAGTTCGTCTCTGCAAAGAGCAGAACACAACGTCCATAATTTCCGGAATGGACAAGCGTTCGTCCGTTGCCATAATTAAAAGTTTTTCAACTCGCCCTCAGGATGCGTATCGCGCACCTATTAACTTTCAGCGCGCCTTCACAACGTATAAGCTCGTGACTCAAGCCTCGCCTATTACAATCATTTTCTTTCTCTCTCTCTCTCTCTCTCTTTGTTTTATTTTTTTACTCTTTATTAATACATTTTCAAATTTTTATCAAAACTCATTTCCACCCACTCCCGCGAATACAATTCTCCGCGACGCAAGCGTGCTCTCGTCGCTAAAATTCAATACTAGTCAGACCATCCATTTCCACTTCGTCGAAAAGACCGCCGCCGATCGGAATTTCACGCCCAACATTTGCGAACTTGCCTGATTCTTGCACCACGGTCTTCAATCATTGCTCTCGCTCCCGTCCTAACAGCATCAAGCTGAATTGCCTGATGCGCGCGTCTCCCTTTTCCGTCCTCTCTCCTCGCACTCTCGCCCCGCAAAATAAAGTTCGTTTTTTTTTTTTTTTTCTATTACGCCACATTTACTCGGGAAAATAATGCCCGTGCACATTTCACCCGCGTTATCTGCTCGCTCTGAGTCTCTCCCTCCGCCGCCCTTTGCTTTTTGCCGCACAGAGGGGGATGACCGTTGCCCCGAAAGCCTGCCAGCCGACGCGTCCTACGCTGACGTCGCTATCTGAATTGAAACGGACTCTTCTCAACGCTACCGCCCCATTTCGCGTCCCGAAACCCACTTCTGGGTCCCTGCTCTCTCACACGTCCCTCGCTCTTCGCGGGATATCTCTGCCGTCTGTCATTTATCTCGTCTGGTTCGCGTTCACATGTTGACGAACAGACAGACACACACACGTGCTCGAAAAATATACAGGGCATTTTGAAAAATAGCGTTTTACTCTCAGCAATTTCTTCGGCCAATTTGCAGTCGATATTTCTTTCATAAAAAAAAAAAAGAAAAGAACATAAAGTCTCAGACGCCTATAGAATGTACGTACACGTGCGGATAACGGCGTCTCGTAACGCCAGCTATGCGGCTAAGGGTCGTTTGCCCGACTTTCCTGGACGAGACAGACAAGATTCCGCGAAATCCTCTTAGGGAAAGATAAAGGGAGGCGGACGGTGAACCGCGAATTTGGATTTTAACGAGCGCCCGAGGTTGCTTAATGCAGATATCGAATAGGTCTTGTTTCGAGAAGTCGGTCGTTAAAAATAAAATATTCAAAGGTGATTCGCGCGGTTAGCCGTAGATACGCGTTAAAAAAGCGCTTCTCGCGCGGGAATAGTTTTACGCGCTGTAATGATCATTCTTTGCAAATTTGTTCCGGAATAATCGTCGTCGCGCGTTTTATTTCATCTGAATGCGATATTCAGTTTTATTGCGCTCAATTATTTGATATGCAATCTCTCACACTGATTAACCGCGACAAGTAATGAAATATTACATATTTCACCTCAAATTCTAAGACGCGAACTCTCGTAAACTCTACATGGAATTAACTGGGAAAAGAAAAATCTCAGATCGCTTTAAACTAACTTTTACTGAATTTTTTCATCGAACTTCTGCAATTTCTAAATGATAAATCATTCATTTTTCTTCCTATAAAATTTTCGATAAGAAAAGATTGATGATAGATTTATGGGAATCTTTGCAAGGAAATACAGTAATCTCAGATTATAGTTCTGCTAAAATATATTATAAAAAGACGTAAAGGAAAAACAAATAGAACATATTCCGAGTCGGAAACTTATTTGCAGAACCATCGTGTTCCTTTTTTTTTTTTTTTTTTGCTGAAACGCTCACATTTATCTCACTCGAAATGCGCGGAGCTTCCTAGCACAACAAACGTTATACTTGTTTAGCTTGTCCATGAGACATCATAAACAAACCAGGAGGGGGTTGCTGTCTCGTGTAGTGCGCGGTGTGTCTTCGAATAACAGTCGAGCTTTATCACGTTAGACTCTAAGTCTTCATTTTCAACCGGTCGTAGATTCATTAGCCACACACACGTGAAATTGGCGGAAAAAAAAACATTTCCAACATTGACGTAATTGCTACCGGGATATAAAAGAGCGCGAGACAAAAAGCCAATCTTGAGATTCGAAAGAACATGATCTCTCGTTCAAAGATCAAGTCGAATGTGTCATTAATCAGGAAAGAAAGTTGAGCAAGAGTTATTTCTAATAAGACATAATGCTCGGGTTGTCGGGAATTTAGGAGATAAGAACGCGGGAAAAAGGGAACAGCGGAGACTCCGTGTAGAAGATGCAGTGCCGAGGGAGGGTTGACGAAGGGTCGAGAAAAGTGCAAAATTGGCAACTTGATGGAACTCGATGACGTCAGCGCCGGTTCGTTCCGATATGGAGGTAATGGGGCAAAATAAAATCCTCGGGGAAGGTTGGACGTTGTTAGCCGTGGGGACGCAGAGAGGGGGTGGATGGGTGCATCAAGCTCCACAATGGCGGTCACCGCGAAGACGATAGCCGATATTCATGAATCATCCGATCGCAATACCCGCAGGATCGCCTTTATTTAACACCCGCGTTCTCTATCGATGCGACGCTTTCTCTCTCTCTCTCATCATCATTCCTTCCCCAATGCATATTTTTCATTATATTATTTTTTCACAAGATACGTTCTAAATTTTTTCTACTTTTTAAATGTACGTTGGTATTTTAACTGTCAAATAGATTTTTATATTTTTTTTGTGTAACAAAATTAACAGAAAACTTATTTCTTCAAGCAAAAAATGTATTTTTGTATCTTAGACGTGTAATATAAAACTTCACTTTAAAAAATTATTTTTGTTTAAATTCTGGATTAGTCGAAAAATTCTGCAATAGAGTAGAAGCGAAATTTTGCGGCACCTCGTATTGGCGTACGGCTTACAATCGCGCTCGTTTATTCTCGCGCCTTTAAACTTTCATCTCTCGCGGTCGGATCACTTAGAAAAAATATATTAACATAAAAAAGCGTCGAATATCCAGGCATAAAAGGGCGCTTTTACGTATGATTGAGGTAAACACAATCCCGACCACAATCTGAGGAAAGCGTATTGTCTGCGGGACTGCTCGTTGAAATTTATGCGCCAAAAATCCGTCCCTCTCCGACGTGGATAACAATAATGCGCGACGACGGCGCTTCAGCCAGTCGAGCAACAATAATCAGCCGAGGGTTATAGCGCAGTCAGAAACCCGTGAGAGAAGAACGGGAGGAAGCTTGTTGAAAGACGTGGAACAGACGACGAACACGAGAGCGAGCGTCGCAAATTGAAACAAACGGGGACTTATATGCATCACGACGCATTCCGCAGTTTTACTGCCGGCTCATTTCATCTCCGGCCAACGACATCGTGCTTTTATTGTCGTTACGACGTTATGGTCTTTTGCCGTTATTGTCAATGTTCCTTGGGACGCCCCATTCCGCACATCGAAAGAAACAGACACGAGGTGTCGGGGTCAATAGAATCGCTCGCGAAAAGAGCGTGTCTGACCAGTTTCGTTCGTTACTACTAGCGACGTCGTCTCGTATTTTTTATCGAATAAAAATTTAACGCGGAGCTGTGTAGATCGATTTAGACTTTAAACATTTATCTATGAAGTGTTTTTTTTTTGACACTTTTTGCTCAGTGAGAATTTTTTTCAGCATGTGTCATTGTTTTTATTTTATAATTAACTCTATTTTAATTATCTCGAAATGTCACAAAAAGAACAAGAAATTATTTCGCGTCCATATTTACAACACAGTAAATATATATGGTATTCTTGTTAAATAAATTAAATACTCAGAGAAATTACGTAGAGATTAAAGAGAGTTACAATCGCGCAATTTCTACGGAATGTCAAGTCTAACAATTAAAAACATCGCAGAACGTAAAACTATTGTTAAGTGCTGGTCGCGCTACTTATTATTCCAGACGTTATTTTAAGCGTTCTGTAATACCACGAAAATCCGTGAATATCTATGAAACCGTAGCTTTTCTTGTTTCCCGCTGAATGGGGGAAAATCGGATTGAAGGATAAGTCGTAAGTCGGATGACGTAAAGATGAGCCGGGGGATATTGGTAACAACAAAAGACGCGGAGAGACCTTACAATATCAAGGGTTAAATTATCGATCTCTTTTTAGACTCCGATTTCGTAGAATTATTTCGACAATTTTAACAAAAAGACATTGTGCGCACGCGTTCCTTGCAACTTCGAACGGAAAACTTTTCTCACCGACGAACGATTTGGAATTTCAATTGTGTCGGAGAGCTAAATTTTCACGTAATTTTCGCGTAATGGTCTTCGACATTTATTGCCCAAAGTTTCAAGTGATCGCCGCCTATTCCCGAAGTGTTTCTGCACACGCAACCAGGTTCCTCCTGCCGCGATTAATCGATTTAAAGTACACGATTGCGCCGTGTACGAAATTCCAGTAACGCCCGTTACATCGATTTAAACCGTGTAAGGAAGAGACAAGAGAGAACCACACACCACATTCTACGCCAGATCAACCGTAAAATTCGTTTAAAGATCCGCGTACTATCCGTTTTGCGCTGTGTGTGTTCTACATTCTGTATCTTGGCAATCCTTCAAGTTACTCAATTAATTTCGTTCTTTTTCGAAAAGCAGCCACTTTGTCCCATCTATTCCGCCCCGCCATCTCCTCCTCTTTTACGATCGCTTTTGTAAAATTTTCAATCGCGAAGAGAGAAAAAGAAACGCGGCCCTTTCGAAATGACCGATCCAATTGATATCGGGTTACCGATTTCAGACGGGAAGTCTCTCGCCGCCGGTCGATTCTGGCAAACAAGGGAAGTCAGATTCAGAAGGGATCACATCCACCGGCCTGGAGTCGTAACTTGACTGAGAGTAGATAGGCAGTGGAACGGGGTCGCGCGCGCGCCAATGCGGGGTTACGGCGCGAAGGAGACGGCGAGAAATCGCTGCCGAGGTATGGCGGGAATAAAAGTAACGGGATAGATAGAAAGTACATTTCGAGAGAGAACTACTATCGCAGATGTAAACTTGCTATCGGCGACGGATAGATATAGACAGCCCCGGCGCAGCGTACTTCCCGACGCAAAAGGGATGCGGGAAATGCCGAAGGATGTATGGCAGAGGAGGAGGTGGCTCGAAAACGGGAGCAAGTCCTCCCTTCGCGTCGTTCCCCATCATTGTAACGGCAAACTTTTCGGCGGGAAAACTTGGCCGACGTCGCGGCGATACAGTGCGACAATACCTTTTAAAAGTTACATGCATTCCGCCGCGTCGGCTTCTTTCGCGAATGCACACCACGAATTTCGTCGTTCCTCGCACGTATCGTCCCGGTGTGTGTGTATGTGTGTGTGTGAGTTTCACGAGCTCGAGCGCGAGAGAATTATTCATTCGGCAGAAAACAGTGCATCGTCGTGAAAAACACGACGAGGATCGAAGCGCGCATTTTCTCCACTGATTTCTATTCTTTTAACAGCGCACTATTTTCAAATTGAAAGAGAGAGCGAAATATTTTACGTGGAATTTTTAATATTCATTAGATTAACACTTGAATGGTGTTTCAAATTGCGAGAGAAGAACTCGAAAAATTTAATAGTCAATAAAAAAAAAACGTGCGAACAATCTGATCGACAGCGTCCACGAAATGTTGCGCGCGCGCGCTCGACTCCGTTTTGGTGCAGATTTTGCTCGCAATTCTCAATTCCCTCGGCGTCTCGTCTCGAGTTATACGCCGCGAAACATAATAGGTAACGTTGCGAACATCGCCAACGGAAAGGAAAGTAGTTTCGCCATAACAGAAATTAATTCGGTTTCGACTGTACGTGTATCCTATACAGCGCCTGCAATGTACCATATATCGTGTGTATACTCGTTCCCGCTATATTCGAGTACGTATATCCCCGCTGATTTCTAACAAGCATGACTCTTTTGCAAAGAGACGAGGGGGCACGTACGACGCGGAGTTTGTCAAAGTAATTCGAGCTTTCTTCGCCGCGCGATTCAAGTCACGTACGACCGAGCTCTCGTCTTTACCTCCTCGGATCCTTATTATCCTATATCCGCAGCCATAATCCCCGTGTCCTTCCGGGGATGACCTCGGCCGAGCCGTGAAATCGTAATAACATTCGGATTTATCGCTCGTAATCATCATCTCGACGACGTTCGCGAGCGAGCTTTACAATCGCAAAATGTACGAATGCGCACGAGCAATTTTTTTTTCTTTTTGTCTTTTTGTTTTATCAAATAGCAATTTTTTTGCGTTTCTTTTAAACCGCGAAATACAAAAGGTCACGTTTCAACCGCGGGTGGTCTTATTAACTTTTATGTCGCGCGACTTTTCAAGCCAACGCGCAAATGAAACCGTCCGCCGTCTTAGTTTGAATAACGCAAGATGTGTTTTGCGCGTCTTTCCCGGCAACGAGGCGATTCGCGATGCAAATCTCTCACATCGCGGCATCTAATAATAACATTTGTGCAACGGTGTGTTTATTAAGCCTGTCACATGGATTTCCCGCGCGCAGGGTCGACGAGGGAGAATTGCTCTCGAAAAAGCAAAGTAATATCGCGGCTTTTTATATCCGACACCGCGGCACATGACTCGGAGCAAGAAATTCACACGAATTTAGCGCAGCTATATCGAATAAACAACGAAACATGCAACAACCCCGCGGTGCTTCGCAATAATAATAAGCGCCGACGATTATTTAGGCGCGACGACGTAATATTTCTCTTTCGTCGTGTTGCTCGAAGGTACTACGCGAAATTATTCACGATCTTTGCTAATCAGCTGCCGTGTGTTTTCATTGCCGCGTCTATATATTCGGCCCTGGTGAGTTAAACGCCCGCGCTTTAAAGAGTGATTTATTCACAGTCGCGTCTTTCGCGATTTTAGAATTAAAAAAAAAAAAAATCCGTTCGCGTTTGATAATGCACGAGTCGAATTCAAGTATTCATAGAAACGCGATCGCGTATCGAACGTGGCGGATAAAATCGACGTTCGTAAATAAATCGTAAGGATTCGCAAAGGGTATTCAAGCTCGTCTGTCAATCCGATTAAAAACCATATTTTCCGTTTTTGATTTCGTCGTGCCCGTTGCGGCGGCTGCGGCATTATCGATCACATGCGCGCCCATGTTTCATCCTTTCGCGAGAAGAGAGGAAAAAAAAACAAAAAAACAAAAAAAAAGAGGTCGAAACCGACCGTGAAAATATAAACTCCCGAATGAATCTGAGAGTAAAGTAATTATTTTCTGACCTTTCTCTCTATTGCCGTCTGTTTCTTGGATTATGCTTTGAATAAACCATAGCGCGGAGGTTTGAAAAAAAAAAAAAAAAGAAAGAGGATACGGAAAAAAAAACAGCATTTACGAAGCACTCCCGTATTTTTCAATTTGCTACGTATACACCTTCCCCTCGTCGCGGCTTAACACGCTTTTTTCCGAAATCCCTTTCATTTTCGAGAGCGAGATTCCAACGAGTGTGTGCTACACACCGTTCCGTATATGCTAAACGAGAAAAAAAGGGAAACGCGCGTGCGAAAATGAAACGTACGGCGATCGCGAACAGTCGAACGCGTATATTTTCGCTTCCTAAGTCGATCGTATCGCGACCCATAAATAATCCAGTTCCGCGTTCGATAGGAAACAAAGGGAGGAAAAAATTATTCTGCTCGCTGATGTTCCGCCGAGCATCTTTATCCGCGAACAAGACCGAAGAGACGTTCGCGGTGAAAGACGCTCGAAACAAAAAGAAACGAGAATCATTCGCAATACCCCTCTCGCGTTTTTTTGCACGAGTTGCAATAAGAGCACGATGTTCACTTAATCGTGTCAATCTTGAGAAAGACCAGCGTCTTGCTTGATCAGCGTCATCTCGTTTATTCCCGCGCTCGTAGTTTCTTCGTAGTTTTCCCGCGCGCTGTATTGAATTACAAAACTATCGACACAGCTGTAAAATTCAAGCAAGTTTTTTTGTCACATCACACGTCGAAAGCAACCTTGACTTTCTTTTTAGGTGAAACTTCTTAACAATTTTCTTCACGTTTCCGTCAATTATTTCCCCTGGAATGAGCTTGAAATTTAAAGTCGAGAATTAATACAAGTACACAAGTACATTTTCCAGGCGTATGCGTGCACATATGTAAGTAAACGTTCGAGCAAACACGCGAGTGCACTTGCATCGATGTATCCGCGAGCGTCGTCTTATATAACGTTGCATCTCTCGCGATACTCATACGAACGTCGCAAATATGCGTGCTCATAGTACGCCATGCGGAAAGACGCCCGCATCGTCGTCGTCGTCGTCGTCGTCGTCGTCACATCATCGTCCGACCTCGACGTCGACGAAGGAGCGATGCGCACTCGCGCCGACATGCACATCGCACACATGTCGCGTCGTCGGCGTCGTAATTAATCAACCCGCCTTGCTCCGCTGTAATTCGCGCGCGGTTTTTGCTCGCGCGAAGACCGGTAGATTCTGCAGAGTAGCAGAGAGAGAGAAGGAGAAACCAAAGGAGAAGAGAGAAAGAGAGGGAGAGAAACTCTCTATGCTTCCTCTTTCTCGAATTACCCGCGTGTCTCAGTTTATCAGTCACTGTGTGTACATAATTTCACATGTCGGCGAACGACGCGACGTGTATTTTTGTCTCCAGACAAACGCGCTTGCAAGGATTCTCGTCTTTTCCGCGTGATTTTATAACACGTTTTTATTTTTTATTTGTCGCGGAAAAAACGCGCTAAAAAAGACGCGGGAATTGCATGCGTTCAGCTAATTTATTAATAAATGAGTGTAAACTAAGGATATGTCACGTGGTTTCACGACAGCTCTTGTAGAGCTTAGCATGCCGCTGTCGCTCCGCGGGCTATTCATTTAATGATTAACTCGATGACTGGCAGGTATTCCGCGTCATTATCATCATTTTCATGTGTGTATCAATAATTAATTGAATGCAAATAACACTCGTGTATGTTCGGTTTGACAATTAATTATCGAGCCGTGTAATCACTAACCTAGACTAAAATGTCATATAAATATACATAACGCGTCCATTCATTTAATTTAATATATAAAAGTATGTAAAACATTGACGCGCCACGTCACAAGAAACACGCGATATCAAGTTTGACGAGCATTGAATATATTTGCGTTTTATCGTTCTCTTATCTCCAAGCTCAAAAAGTTTCGACTCTCTTGGTATACACGTTATCAAACGGAGCGAATTGTGATAAGGATTGTGTAGCATTCTCTTAGGTCTCTTACGCATTTCGCACGTTGTTCACGAAGTGTTTCTAAGCAATATTCCTGTGCGCGACCGCGTCCCCCGTATCCCAGCGGAAGCATTTTCACCTGGATGTACGCTCGTAATCCGCCAAGTGGAAAAAGACCACCGTAAAATTTCGTGGGAGAAATTCTCGCGTTCGTCTCGCGCGACCGGCTGAAAATTCAACTAAGTTCGCTCAAATTGCTCCACGTGCCGTCTCCCACCGCGCGTAATATCCGTTATCATTTCATCTCGCACTTTTTTTTTTCGTTTCGCGATATGTAATTAAGATCATTTTTTATGTCTTAACTTAACCGCGAATTCAACCGCATCGAGTAAACATTTAATTATAGACGTTTCTGCGATGAGAACTTACATAATTCAGTGTTTACTTGATATAAATTAGCGACTAAATTAGACATTAAGATGGTCTTCTGTGCGACTAGAACGTCTGTTTGCTCGATAAATTAGCGCGGTTATAAATTAGTCACTTCAGATAACCTTAATTTATATCACGATATAAATTGTGCTAACCAACTAGTTTAGTCATCAGTTCGGTATTAATCGAGTCTGCATTTTTTTCCGATCGCATGTCTCACACGCAGCTATTATTAGTATAATCTAAAAATTTTACAGAACTTTATATAAAACTTCAGTTTATTTTTATCTATATATTACATCCATTTTATTCGGTGACGCTTTACGATATAGATGCGCGATAGATACAAGTAAAAATAAATCTGTCTCTTTCGAGATTCTATTTAAAGTAAAAATAAAATAAGACATTAATTTGTTGTCGCCGTTGTGTCGAGCAAACTGTCAATAATTTCGGGCGGATTATTTGTGTCTTCAGAGCCCGGAGTCTTGCGTCAATCATGCTGACGTCTCGACGCGCGTCTCATTAAAGGCGGCTCAGTCCCGCGTGTGCCGACGTCACGTGGTGATTTTCTAATCACCACGGGGGCTAAAACGGGGCGTAGAACGCAAATACTCGAAACCATGACCATCACACCTTAATAGCGAGCTTATACAAAAGCATCGCGAAGCGAATTAAGTGACAGATTACCTGCTAAATTTTCCTTATACACAAATCTTCGTTATATCATTGTCGTTTGTTTAATTTTAGAAAACTGGTCTTTTACGGAAATTTGACTTCTCTTTTCAAACTATCTTGCGCATAGTATGTGTGCGCATGTAGGGATGTACGTGTGAAAACTACTATACGCTCTGAGCGTTCCTATTCAAAACTACATATATGCTGTTTAAAACCCTTTTAAGACGACCGGAAGTTAAACATGCAATTGTCACCGGACCGATCGAGCCGAGTCGACGGGTGACGATCGTCTCGGACGACGGTCGATTCCGCGCGATAGCCAATACGAGGAGGACTAGATTTCCGGAGACGACGGATATAACGTGCAAGCGGCGTCGTGCTTTCTATCGCTCGGAATCACGCTCGCGCCAGCTTGCTGACGATGATTGGTTCACGAGTTCGACAATACCCGGCAGTTCGTGCGGATTCGAACGGGAATCAAATCGCGCGACTGAGATTTGGCTCTTGTTGTACGTTTCTCACACATCCGCTGTGTTGCTGTAAAACGTGTCTCGATCGCTCGGCAACGTATATGACAAAGCTCGTTGCAAAAAGAAGAGGGAAAGAGAGAGAGAGTGAGAGAGAAATGTAGTTAAAATATAATAAAAGTAAATTATATATATTTCGCCTGTTTTTATTCCAAGCCTTATTTAAATTTTTTCGTGCGTATTGATAAAACTTACATATATATACGTTTTTATTTTAACAAAACTGTACAACTGCACTGTAACATATGTGTGTTTGTATTTCTTAATTCTACGCAAACGGTATATTTTCCGTCTGCCTACTCATTTCCCCAGTGTTTGCAATCGCAATGAAATTTTCCTTCGGCCGCGCGTATGCGCAACGAACATTCATGCCCGCCATTAATCACGATGCATACTGTTATGCATTTTTATCTCAAATATTTGCGATGCCGCGCGCATAACGTCATATGATTAATTAATTACACGGAGTTCAAACAATGGTGAAAGCATCGCGCGCATATCTTGCGCGCCAAGTGTTTGGTCGGTTCGTTGATATTTCTGTATTTTTGCCGTATATCCAAGCGCCGAAAAGCGCCTCTCTCTTTCTCTCTCTCTCTCTCTCTTTTACGAGTGTTCACAATTAGCTTTTTCGGTGCAATGGCGCAGCCGCGCGCAAGCCGCAGTACCGCGCACGCAAAAGCCGGATTATATTAATTAATATAAACGCGGTCAAACACACAGCAACACCGCGGTGTGCTGTCTAAACAAAATCCTTTCAGGCGGAAAAATATCATGGTAAAATACACACGGCGTTTTAAGTTACCGAAGTTATCGCGTGCAATAATTATTGCGTAAACTCTGCTGTAAGTATTTTGTGAATACGTTGGAAAACGCAACTCTTTTTCTTTTTGTCGCTAAATAGATTCTAAACAAATGGCAAAGTAGAAAAAATAAACGCGAATAATGTTGCGCGTGCAGCTTGGAAACCGATGAAAAAGAGAATCATTATTTGGCTAATATTTCAATTTATCCAGAACAAAAATGATATCATCTCTTCCCTTCCCCTCTGGTAGCGTAATTTCTCGTCGCGCCGATCAGCCTCTTTTTCTCTGGCGCCGATACACGTTGAAATGGCAAAAATATCAGCGTTTTTTCTCTCGCAGTTTGTACAACCAGAGAGAGAAAGAGAGAGAGCTCGGTTAGCACGCGTTAACAACCTCAACCTGGCCCGGCTTTTTGCAGCTCTTCTTCTCTCTTCGTCTTGCATCCCCCGTGTCCCTCTCGCCCTTTGCGAAAATGTCCGGTCTCTTTTCTGTTATCTCTCTCCCTCTCTTCGTCGCTCCAGCTGCGCTAAATTCGCGTCTGTGCTATTTGTCTCTCTCTCTCTCCGTTATCCTCCTCTTCTCCGATTTCAGCACATAGATTACGACCATCGGCACGCGCGTATGGCGTGCGCCCATAAAAACCGGCCATGTATAAAACCGTCGTGTTCCCGCGTGCTCGACGAGCGAGCATTTTCGTCGACTCTGCCTTTCAATCCCCTTCCCGCCTATTCCTCACATCCTTCTTTTTCTGCTAGGTCCATCCGTGTCGCCTTGTCACCGCTGCGCCGCGTGGAGAAAAGCACGCCGGAGAAAAAGAAACAAGAAAGAGTGACGGGTAAGCCGTTACTTACGTTCCCGAAGCGGGGGCGCAGAATTTACACGCGAAGTTCGAGCTAACTTGGAAAAAAATTGCTTGACAAGCGAACAATTTTCCCGACATTCGGAGCTAATGTACGCAACAACGATCTGTTCCGAATATCTTTTGAAACTTTCAATTGATTAAATGTCCATCAATCTTATTTGATTAATTCCCTATGTCGTCAATTGCGACAAATCAGCAGTTCTATTATATTATTAATATATATATCTAATAATTTCATGGACTTACCGTTGATGATAGCGACGATACCGAGGACGCATAGCAGTAACGATCTAACGCACATCTTAGCTCCTTCTCCAGAATTCCTCGGTGAAAGAAAAGCGAAAAGAAACAGGCACGCGTGATCCTTACGTGGTTCTATCGAACATCGTCCACTTCCGTCCGATTAATACTTGAGATCAATCCCTCGTCAGAGAATCCGACAGTCCGATCAATCAGTCGATAACGGTTTCGGCGAAAGCGACGCTCGTCATCATTGACGAATGACACCGAGAATATCTTGAGGAACCATCGAGATGAGAGACGACGACGACGACGACGACGTCTCAATTAGCAAACGTTAGGAATCACGCGGAATCGTCAGACTCAAAAGCGAGTTACGACTGCGAAATACTCGATCGCTAATTAAGGCCGATCGCATTAATCGGCTCCTAACCGCCGCGGCCCGAAAGTGCCTCGATCGAAATCCTATCTCGCCTGTATCGCTTGCCTCTCGTAATAACCCCGAGGCTCGAGCCTCGAAGCTTCCGAAGGTTTCTGCTTCTCTCCTTCTTGTCCTTCGCTCTCAATGCTCTCTGTCTAACGTCTTTTCACTCTCCTCCGCTTCCTCTTCTTCTTCCTCTTCCTTTGCTTTCTCCTTCTCCTCTGACTGCTGCTGCTGTTCGGTTTCTTTCGTCTAGCCTTGGGACATAATACCCACCTCCGCGAATCCTCGATCTACTTGTTTATTTTCAATGACGTCAGCTTCTCCGAAAGCTACCCCGCGATTCTTCACGGACGAGTCCGTGAGAGAAAGAGAGAAAGAGAGAGAGAGAGATCCCGTTAGCGTAACTTGGCAAAGTAACTTGAAGTGTTCGTTAGCACATCTAGACGTTCCTTCTATTCATCGAGATTGTAGTCGAGCCTTTATCTTTTTTATCTTTGATCAAAGCGCTCGATCGATGCACGAGACTTTTCCTCCGTAATTGTCTTCTTTTTTTTTATATATATATACTCTCTTGAATAAAAAGTTACGAGGTTTTTTTCGTACGGAGTTCAATGCTGTATTTTCTTTATGTTTCCCCGCGTGGAGTAACTTTCTGGAGAACCAAGCCAAGTGCGTGTGTCGCTTCGGGCGTGTGTTAATTGCGCACTTGCGCAAACTTTTGCGGGGAAAAAAAACACGGCGGCGAAAATATCACAATTTGTCGGGCTCGCGACTTTTCCTCAAAAATTTTTCCCCGCACGAAGTTTCGGAACTTAACGTGCGCGCGCGCTCGTCTTGCGGTCTAAGTCTGTGGGACGCGAGTCAACGCGTAACAACCGCCAAACACTTCCGGCCACGGCGAGCTCGCAGCGCTTACTGAGCTTGCGGAAAAGCTCCTCGAGGATCGTCCGCGAGATGAAGAGCACGTTTCTCATCCCCACCCGAAAGCGCGATTACGTTGCGCGCCGTGCGCGCTGATTGGCCGGGCATGCGCCCGAAAGCTCGCTGAGTAACGTGCGTACCCCCTTCTGATGCAAAGGGAGGTGGATGGAGAAGGGTGAAGAGGAGCTACGAAAGCGCCCGCGATGCTTTTGGAGTACTGACTGCCGAGTAGTGTTGAAGCGCTGTTGAAACCGTCGGTAGTGGGGCGACAACGCGACAGCTCAGGGGCGAGGGAGAGAAGGTTGCAACGCGCGGTGCAGAAAGGACACCGGGTACATCGCACGCTTCGCGCCACTACCCGCGCGTTCGCACACGCGTCGCGCTTGCGGCAAAAGTTATGACCTCAAAGGGGTCGTTAACGAGCACCCGCCAAATTAGTATAACGGCGCCCCCTCCGGCCTATATCCATTGCTCATTTCTCTCTTTTCAACCCTCCTGGAGATAGAGTACCATGTCGTGTCTCTCTCTCTCTTTCTCTCTATCCCCTCTTTACCCTATTACAGTTATTTTTAACCGAATTCGAAACGCAAGTACAATCCATCATCTGTCTATTGACTGGCTCAAGAGGGAAATCATACGCGCATTGTCTATCAATTCATTATGCCTCGCCCACTATTTGATTGATTACTATGATTATGTTTGGAAATTGGTATTGTCAACTGTCGTCTCTCTTCATCAAAGTTCTGGAAGCGGAAACTTCAATTCAGAAAAGCGGCCATTCCGCGAAGTAATATCATATAGAAACGTCTTCTTGATTTTTTTTCATGAAAAAGAAATACGATCCCAAACAATATTTCGAACAAAAGTTGCACTGGTGCATAATTTGTTGCATTTCACGATTACAGGACAGCTACGCATTTACGATCAATTATATTCACGAACATCCTTTGTCAGTAATTGCCGTTTATTCATGATGCAAATCTCCGATTACTCAGTCTCGATTAAAAAACAATTTAAAGATTAAATCATCGAAACTTTATATCTTTTTTATATCTTTAGGAGCGTAAAATAAATTCGTAGATTTTTTTAATAAGAAATATACACTATTGTGTTACTTCCGAAATTACTTGCTATCTCCCGTAAGAAGTAGAAGATGATGATCAACGCGAATCAAGAGTCAGCCATCGCTGGATTTCGCGAGGAGACAACTTCGGAAATGCCGACGACATTGCCCGCGCTAGTAGTGCAGTCAATATATAATGCGCGACGTGCTCCTGCATTTCAAATTACCGCACAGTACTACTGGCGACGGACGTGCGAGCGTCGCTCGTTTCTCGATGCTGCCGATCGTCCCAGCAGCAGCAGCAATGGTGCGACACTATGAATTCGAGCAATCTCTCTCTTCTCCCTCCTCTTTCTCTCTCTCTCTCTCTCTCTGCGCACTTCTCTCCCCATCATGTATTACGTTCGGACGGTTATCGTCCCGGCTTTAGGGGCAACACGTTATTCCAACGCTGCTCCGGATTTACGGCCCTAGGGCCTTTAAACGTAGCTACTCTCTTTGTAACCTTACGTTGATAAGATAGCCACGTTATGAATATAATGTAAGATATATATATGCTACATAAATGTAAAATATAAAGTGCACACGTCATGAATACATATGGAAACCTTAATATTAAAAAACAAAAAAAAACTATTTGCTGCAGTACACGTTATCTCACATCTGTGTGACATCTCAGACTTTCGGTTAAAGTGGCAATTAATACACAAACTGCGTTCGTAGCGGTCGAAGTTGGAATGGAATAAGCGCCGTGCCTCTGGAGACATAAATAATTATCCGATAACACCAGCATAAACATACATGCACCGCTAGAACTGCATTGCCGGATTCACAGGCTGAACAATGAACAGCATTATGAATTGAGATGTTAATCTTTCGTACACAAGAGAATGCTTCTCGTGTTACGGCGCGATCAGATGTGATAATTGAACTTATAGCGCATTAATAAATCATAAATTAGCTGATAGAAATCTTTTAATTATTATTGACACGATAATTTCTGCACAATTTATTGCACACGTTCTTCATAATTCTTAATAATGCGACATTATCTAAAATTTTTCACATATTGTACTCGTGTACAAAATTTCTTGAAAAAAAAAAAGAATTTATTTCAGAGTTCTGTTTCTAAGAATCGTAATTAGTTTGCAGTGCATTAGATAAGAGAGCAAAGGACGAAGTCCCCCGTGTTAACGAAAAAGCATCTCTTGACTTCCGAAAGAAGAAAATGTTTACAAAGCCACGTACGTGGAATCGTATACGGATTGGCGTCCGACGAATGGAAGAAATTCGACTTCAAAGAGAGCAAAAAGTATTAAGTTCGTGATTCTTTCGGCGCTGGCCTGTCCGCGATACAAAGCGGTGGAGAATAATAGCGAAACAGAAGGATGTTTCTCGCGACGTTGTTAACCGCCCGACGTGTGGCTCACGGTGAGTAAACGAAGAAAAACGCAAGAGAAAATTACGAGAATACTCTTCGTCAAGTTCGCGAGAATCTTAACTATTCGTCGCCTTTTACGGGCTCCTAATTCGGATTTCAAAGGGTCGACATTTTTCCGGCCGATGGTTTTAGCAGACTGCGGCGATAATCGAGCGGAACGCTCGACGAAAATGAATTCCGTACAAAAAGATTTTCGCGTCTACCGTCGTCTCACGCTTTGATCGGCGTACCGTCAAAGCGACGTTTCACTGTCTCATTCCGATTCTGTTTTTACTTCACCCGCATATCGATATTCCTCAGTTTTTTTCCGGCTTTTTACGTTTCTTCGATCCTTTAGCGCGCTCGCGCACCTCCGGATCTATTTCTCTTCTTTTCGTTCCCCGCGGGACCAATTTTCAGTCTAGCGTGGAATATACCGGAAGATGAAAGAAAGAACCCAGTCATTAACTGTCGTTGCGCCGACAAAAGAAGACGTGCACAGACGCGGAAGCACGGACGCATTTTTTATTTAATTCCGTAAGAAACGTGACGATATCCCAAGAGAAGCGCGAAGTAATAAAGGAGTGTCAATAGTAGGGAATATAAAATCTCGAGCAGATATATACATATATATATATATACATATATATATATATAGCGATAGTAAGTTGCGGCGTCAGGTGCATTCTTTTGCGTTTCTTTTTTTCTCGCGGCTACATTTATACGAACCGTGATCAGTTTTTTGCAATATAATTTATATTGACAAATTATTGTTTTGCAATATTTAATGACAAATACTTTATCGCTCTTTACGCACAGTTCCGTTATATCTAATTATATAAAGATGGTTACACCGTGAATTCGTTCGCGTCGATATCTTTGATTACGAAGGCTATGGGCAAATCACGCTTCAATGATAATTAAACCATCCGGTTGTCCGCTTGATTCGCGTGCGGAGGAGAGAGTGAGAGAGAGTAGGAGAAAGACAGGCAGATTCTCTCTCGTCGTTCACACCTAATGTATGTATTCTGTGCGGAAATTCGCCGACAATCGCGGTATGTACTCGTACAACTTATCCATCCTCGTTATATACGCTTGCGGACGATTATTATGACAATTTCACCTAGCGTTATATACCGCAGCTCCTTCTCGCTCTCTCTCTTTCTCTTTGTCTCTCCCTCTTTCTACCCCGTCCGATCGGGACAATGACTCCGAACGAACGAAAACGTCCCCGACCGGACGCCCGACACTACATTCGGTAAATTTCCCTTCGGGACATGTTACGTGTGTATCGAAATCCCGTTTAATCGAAATTTCGAATGCACGTTTAATCTATTCCCGATCATCCCTCCCCCTCCCCTCGTATACGCGAAACGGCTCTCTTTTCTGTAACAATCATCCCTACTGCCACGTGCAAACGCGTACGTCTCTCTCGCAAAAAAAAAGTGTCTCTCTGTACTCGATATAGATTTGGAAACCTGCGACGGACGGGATTCAAAAAGTCGAAGTACTCGAGGCTAAATTGTCGGGGGTATATTTGCTCGCGACTGGACGGGATTTACAAAGCAATTTTTATTTTCAATTTATTGACGCAGAAAGCTTAAACAATACAACAGTGAAAAAAAAACTATATACTAGTTTTTAATAACGTTTATTGCAAACCAATGTAGGAGTATCAGTTTCGCAAGTATAACTACTGATTGTAACTTTACAAAATCGATCAAAATGTGTTTAATAGAATACAAATAACAAATTGAAAAAAGGCCAACGGAAGATGTTAACGAAACGATCGAGGTTTGAAATTCACAACAGTCGTGTTATTTTTATATTAGCTTCTAACGAGTTTTTCACTTGCCAAGTTTGCAATTTAGATTCGATGTTCTCTGGAGTCGGCAAATAATTTCTCGATTAAAATTTTTATATCTTTATAACCACTTTTTTAATCAAAATAGTATTATTCATAACAACGGATAGTTTTTATGAATATTTAATAATGGAAAAACAATCGCGCGTTTGTCTAAGGCTCTTCGCTTCACTTATCACAATTATCGGACTATCGGGCCAGACAGATCGGTAGGGGAATGAATACATTTCAAATCGAGGACTGCAATAACACACGCAGATTGTTGTGAGAATAAATTCCAAGTTGAATTCTCTCGACGCGCGTCGCGCCGATCAGCGGTTTTTCGCGACGCTTCACAGCGTGAATTCGAGCAAAAGCAAACGAGCGGGACCAGCGCCCGGCCAATTGTCTCGTCGCCGATCAATTCAAGCCGGTCGATTATATTTTCCAAAAATGCAAACGACTCTATAACGCGTCCTCTCTCCCTCTCGCCGATCCTCACCCGCTCTCTCCTTCCCTCTTGTCCGCTCTCTCTCTCTCTCTCTCTATCTTTCTCTCGTTTTTTTTCTTTCTGTGGCAAGAATTTTTCAATATTCGCTACACTTCCCTCGGGATGTTCCGCGTATCGATATTCCATTTCGTCGGGAATTGAGCGACCGACGTACGGCGTGGTGACAGAGAGCGGTGAAGAGGCGAGAAGAGAGAGAAAGAGAGGGAGGGAGAGGGATGAGGGAGGTGAGCTGCAACGGTGGAAAAAAGGCGAACGCTCGCCACGCCACCCGGGCTGAAAGATGTGACGAGGCCGTCGTTTACCTTTATCGTCGCCCTTTACTTTCGTCATCGTCATTATATCGGACTATCGCCCTGCCACGCCACGGGTGCGGCGGCGTGTTTCTTGGGTGCTCCATTTGCTGCCGCGAGAGTTTATCGGATCG
Source organism: Pseudomyrmex pallidus (assembly GCA_014825455.1). Lineage (NCBI taxonomy): Eukaryota > Metazoa > Arthropoda > Insecta > Hymenoptera > Formicidae > Pseudomyrmex > Pseudomyrmex pallidus. The sequence continues at coordinate 5,973 of QVNV01022777.1, read as the reverse complement.
AAACGCCCGCGTCGTGTCACATCGACGATCGAGATGGCCCGCGGCGAGAGATGCATAAACCACGATGCGTTTACGAAAGAGTTACGCTGCATATATGTATGCGTGTATAGATAGCTCGGATGGAGACATCGTCGCGGCCGATAGCTCGAGAAAGAAACCGTTTCGACTTCATTTTCGCATCAAACTTTCATTAAATTTGCGTTCTGCCGAGTATTTTTGATACGTTTTTAATTAAGAAACATTTTATAGGAGAGAGAAAATTACAACCGACATTAGTTTAAAAAATTTTGCTGACAAAAACGGCATCAACACCCTTTACTAATCCGACGTAAAACGTTCTCCAATTCGCTTTTCTTTTTACATATAGGATTTGCTCTCTGTACTAGAATTCGATAAGCGAAATTAATACACACGGTGTTTCCACACGCGGCGTAGCGTTGCCGCACGAATTGATTTCATCTCCAATTTCTGCACATTTCGTCGTGTCTTTTAATTTTTTTTTTTGTTTTTTTGTTTTTTTTTGTTTTTTTTCACACGCTGACTCATCCCGCACCGCTGTTGCTGCCGCTGTTACCGTCGCCGGTAATCTTTTATCGCCCCATAACACGCTCGCGGCTGCATCATTTGCGCGTTTCTTTTTTCGATTCGTTTATTCTATTTGCGCGCGACAAGGATTTGCTTGCCTGTGCTAATAAATCACCGACGTATCCCTCGGTCCGCCGCCACCGCCGCCGGAACAAAACAAGCTCGGCCCGCTACGCGGCTTGAAATCTATAACGCGCGGTAAAAGTTTCGCGGATGCGCTAGCGCGCAATTGTAAGAGATATGCGAAATGTTATATCTCGTCGTGGTTCTTCTTCTTCGCGTACGCGTAACAAGCGCGCGATTATATCTGTAGTATAAAAGTGCTACAAGAGAAAGAGAGAGAGAGAGAAAGAGTGGATAATTACATAAATTAAATTCTCGCGCGCACACACACGTGTGTTACTCGCGCGATTTTAATTGTATCAAATATTGAAGCGCTTTCTGCCTCAAATGCGCTCATTTCCCGTAGCTACTTCCGGAACCATCGTTCAGAATACAACAAACTTTTCACTTAGAGCTCTCGGTCAGTGACACTTGCCAAAGAAGTGGCGAGAGCTGTCCCCAACTTGCTCCTTAAGCGGCCATCGATTGCTGCTACTCGGAGATTCGCGCGCGATCTTACGTAATCTTTTTCTATCGTCCCGTTTCCCGTTGAAAAAAAAAACGATGATCGCAGGGAGAGATCTCTCTGCGGACGCGATCTCTGGACGCACGTCGCGAACGCACGACGTTCTTTTTAAAAGTCACAAGAATTTCTTATAGCCGCGTGCCCGCGATTCCGTTCTCCGTTGCTCGCGGGAAGAAGAATCTCTCTCGCAAGAGGAAACAATGACGCTCGAGGTCGGTAACCCTACGCAAGAATAAGACCTCGAGGGCTACGAAGGCTCCGGGAGTTTTCCCGCCGCGGCGTACGTTTCGTATCTTTCTCTTTGTGTCCCGGAGGCGTGCATACGTCAGTTTGCATAGATCTGCATGCGAAATTACACACGCAGCGAGAACGTGATACAGCGCGAATCAAAGCGAGACAGTTGGAGAATTGGAGAAATGTTCGCCGTTTTGTTGAATATATATTGTTTAAACGCGCCCTTTTCCGCGCGTTGATTCTGATTGCGAATCCCCGCCATTTGAGAATCCCGGACGCGGTGGTGTTTGAAAGAGGAAATTTTATAGGAAAACTAAGGAAATTAATATACACTCAGTTGCTTTAGTGGCTTTGGGACACACGCGGGTTGTTCTTTGTGACCAAGTTGCGACCACAAACTCAGCACAAACGCGCAAATGAACGTGGCCGTGTAAACGAAGTGGAGAGTGCACACGTGAGCACATCCACCGGCGTCTATAGCCGCAGGCCAGTCGCGCAAACACACACGCCCCCGCGAACATTCGCAAAAACATCACACGCGCAAAGAGCTCTCTCTCTCCCCATGAATGGTTTACAGACACACATAAAACGGGGTGTGAGAAGCTCTTGTTCAAATCCTTTCCCGTAGCCAAGGAGTCGTTTCATGAGTTTCTCACAGTGATTTTTCAGGTAGCAGTTCGAAGTAAATAAATCTTTGTGTTTCCACGGAAAAAGAACATGTCCGCAATCGACGAGGAATTTCACTTTCTTTGCCACATTTATATCCCGGTCCGGGATTTCAAAGCCCCATTTTTCACTTTTTCCACGAACGTAAATATAAAAATCTTGGATTAAGCGCAACGCGTTTTTCAAGTTTAATATCTCTCTCACAATTATTTCAACTGTGTTAATTTAATTTCGAAAACTTTTAATATTATTTTGAAAAATAAAATAAACGCAAGAGAAAAAAGATTAAAACTCGTTAACGATTTATTTATTAATAACAGCGGAGCATCGAGAAATATATCGAAAACAAAGAAAAAGATTCGAATTACGGACGCAGTTCGTTGTCGAGGAAAATCGTTTTAAAACGCAAAAGCAAGACGTAAAATCTGTCATTCGGCAACAACTTAAAATGACATCTCCCTTCCGTTGGAATACGCGACAACCACTTGGCAATCCGCGCAAATACGTTACACCCGCGCGTCCAGAAGCCGATCGAACTGCCTATCTTCTGTTCTCATCTCACAATCCGGCTCCGCTCTCGGTATACCTCCCACGGCATCCTTCTGCCACGATGGTCGTGGGAAACCACATCCTGGCGTGACTCCAAATTGCGTGCAAAACCATCAATGGTAAATGCCAGGCGAGCGTCGGCGGAGGTGGACGGAAAAGGGACGCTAGGCGGGGCTTTCCGTTGTAACCTGCCTGCCGATCGCGATCGATTGATTCGGAGACCACCGCGCGTTGAAAGGCAATTAATCATTAATGACCCGCGCCGTAAAAGGACGGCTTTTAGCGCGAGAACTTTTGAAGTGCGGAGCGATGTACAGCGAAGTGATTCAGCGATACAGTCAATTCGGCCGATGCGAACACGAAATTCGCAGTTATTTGCGTTGTAGAAGAATTCGCGTTTCTTAAAATCGTCGTGAGTGCACGCGTCTTCGTTCTCAATTTAATCTTCCCCCAATGATATTCCACATAAAAATCAATGAGATATAAACATTGTGTCACAAAAAAATATTTTTTAAAATCTACTTGTTGCTGTAACGAGTTACACGCGAACGATTTGTAAGTTTCGGCGAGCGACGCTTCAATCGTGTCTTTTCCGCAATAATTGACCGTGCGGCTGTGCTCGGCTGGCAGCCAATTACGCGCGAAGATACTTACAATCAATCCAATAATTGTCGCCAAGTCTGTGGATGGCTTCGAGCTGCAATATTCGCCGACGGCCGCCGATACATCGGCGGCGCCAGACGTAATTAGCTCGACGCCCGGCGCTGCTTCTAGATTTCAATTTCGTCGGGTAACACCGCTGGATTACTGATACACGACGATATCTTCGAACCACGTCGGATAATAACGTATTACTCGCGTTCTCACCAAAATGTGCCGATAAAAGTTCGCTAAAGTTACGTTATATAATTACGTTCTCATACAAAAAATATCGTACTTTAATTTATCACACCTATCTCTCTCTCATGTTACTTGTATTTCTATTAAATAAAAAAGATTCTTGTTTTTGTTCAAGAAAAGATTTAATATTGTTGGATCGGTATCTTTAGTGTTTCTTTACGATTTGAAAAGAAGATTGATCGACATTGATTCTCTCCCGGCCTGTCGGAAAATCGAAATCTGAATATGAAATAATTAATGCCACGCAAATAACACGAACGTCACCGCTCCTTCGTCTGCAATCCCAAAGCGCGCGGTTCTGCCATCTCGTCCCCCTGTGCCAACCGTCACCTCTTCGCTCCCTCGTGTCGTCCCTTCTACGACCCCTCGTTTCACCTGCGTCACCTCCTACGCCCGCCCGGTTGCCTCTGCCGCTTCCGGCCGTAACTCAAAATCCCTCAGGTGTGCTAACCGCGTATGCCAGCGGTCACGTTGGAATGTTAGGCCGCGAGCTTCCACTATTATTAAGCCTCGTCCGTATTCGCAGTCGCCGCACGTGCGCGACATATACACATGAGCTCTCTCTCTTCCTTCTCTCTCCGCAAAGAGAGAGAGAAAGGGAGAGAACGCAGGACATGCTCGTTGCACGAAGCTGCGGCATAGACGCATAGAACCGTCTCGGTAGAAATTTCGTCACGGCGACAAATTTGCAGTCGGTCATAACAAATGGAGCGAGTAAGCGTCTTCGATCTCGACATTTTAGGTATTATCTGATAAATATTTATTTTGTTAATAGATTCGCGAGAAAAACGATGTGCGCAAAGTTTTTGATTAATATACGTTTAAGAAAGAAATGAGAGAAGTTGAAACTCTCAGTGATTTATTCCTTTATGTCAAATCTGACGATGTAACAAATATATATTCCTGTATATATCAACGGCGACTGTGTGTGCAATACTGAGTAAACTTTTTCGATACTTGGTCGATCGTTTTGCTCGGCGGCGAAAATTATTAATTCAAAACATCGTCAATATAAACGCGTACATTTTATCCAAACCGGCCGTGAATGTAATAAAGTTTCTCGAGAGAAGCGCGCGCGCGCGCCCGAACTTCTCGGTCAAATGTGCCAAATTGAAGCCGAATTATAACTTTTCTGCGATGTGTCAAACCGAACTCGAGCCGATCTTGGATGTAAAGTTCGACGTCGACTTTTATAAGCATAGTTCCACCGCTTTCATAAGATCGTCCTACTTTTAGTTCGGCTTCGGTTCCCGCAGCGACCGCCCCCGATTGATACCTGACAATCAAGATTCTCGAAAACTATTTACTCGAAATTGCGGCGAATCCGATATATCATTAATGCGAGTAAACATTAAAGAGAATCTAACAATAGAATACAAATTTCTTTACAAAATCGTATTATATATTAGCAACACACAAAATCTGTGACATTCGAAATTTATTTTTCCTTAAACTTATTTAAAACCGTGTTTGTCAAGATATTTTATATAATGTGCTCTTGCTTTTTATTTTAAAAATATAACTTCTTTAATATATATAACTTTCTAAAATACAGAAGCCGGTCTTCTTTTCAAAAAGCAGGGCTGCTTAAATATTTGCCAACGTCACTGGGAAGTATAATCGCGGCTATAATTGCGTTTATAACTTCTAGGCGGCGGGCTTTCTGCCGTTTCCACCGTTCCGTATCAAAATACAGCCGGAACTCGTCTATTCTCCGCGGCCGCTATGAATTATCCCGTTTAGCCCATTCCGTCGTCGTGTTTTCGGACGTAACCGCGTCGTTTCATTACGCGTAATAGAGAAATCTTGCGCGCGAGAGTTTGCCAGGCCCTGAGCAAAAAGCGACGAAAGGGATTCGCTCCGTAACAACCGGCCAACGGTGGGACATATACACAGACACGCCGAAAGCTCGGTCTCGGTTTTTGCCGCGCCAGCCAATTTGTCGGGGCCGATTCCGACAAGTCGCGGCAAGAAAACGTTTGACAAACGTCTGGATATTCCCGCAGCGAGGCCGCCGGGTCTCGCCGCTGGATATCCCGTACTCGACCCTCGAAGTCCGATCCTCGAAAGAGACGAATGGACCTTGCCGAAAGTTCGACACCGTTGCCGCTAACGACGGTCGCATTAATTTTTATTAGCGGTCTTTCTGAATTGCCAGGCAACTCAAAACGAAATAATGTAACAACGCAATCTATTGCATATTTTTACTTTATTCACTGAGTGAAAATTGAAGTAATATATTTGTGTTTGCGTTCGTAATAACTTGATAAAAAAATGTTTGCTGTGAAATGAATGAAACATGACGTCAATTAGAGAGCACCTCTCGTTAACAAGTTCATGAAATATACATGCGACACACTATATGTTCAGTTTTAGCAAAGAATTAACCTAGTTTTTTTTTTTTTTTTTTT
>QVNV01022776.1:0-19108 GCA_014825455.1 Pseudomyrmex pallidus | reverse complement strand
TATTCACTGCTTGTCACGTTAAGAAAGCGTGTTATATGTTTGCACACGTGTACAGCCGTTATTTCCTTAAATTTCTAGAATATTCCTTATAGATCGAACTTCAAAAGTGACTGATATTGTCTTTATATTTGCTTACTGAAAGTTTAAAAAGTTATAATAGAAAAGTTGCTGAGAATATTACAAATATTTATTATTTATATACATATTTATGTATACATATATACAATATTTTTTAAGTGTCACTTTTTAATTATAAAAATTTATACATAAATTGTGTTTTGTTAACTATATTAAATTACGTTACACATTTAAGATAGCTGAATAAATTAATTGTAGTGAGCTGAAGAGGGTATCACATAAAAGCGGTGTAAAACTTCTCGTTTTGCTCTCGACGACGCTCTGTAAACGTTTATTTCTCAGGAGAAAACTTCTATGTGGGAGATTTTGCGTGGAATTTATTGCCGCTGCCGGCATAAATCGCAAATTTAACATGCGCGTTTATTCGTCGAAATTCCTTCAATGAGGAAGTCTGGTTCGCGCGGCGAAAAAGTATCGGATTTTTTCAACGTTTTCAAAGAGAACGGAAGAACCGCGTGCTATTGTTTTTCATGCGGCTTGTAAAAATAAAGTTTATCTAGCAGTAACGAAAAGTTTTTAACGATTTAGCCGATGGAGCCGTCAAAGCCGTATTTCCGCCCGTTTTATTCCGTGATATACCCGTGCTACTTCTGCCGATGCTATCGGGTGAATGCCGTCGGATTAAATAGATCGACTACTATTAATGTTCCACGGTGTTAGAGTTCTCTGCAAGTTGACATACAGCCGTGATCACAGAAGTATTTTACAAAACTTTTAGTAGATCGTACTAAGTCGACAAAAATTTTATATTTTACGCAGTAAAATATTTTTTTACTTTTTGATAGAGTCTTCAGCCACTGGCACCTGATAATATCCTGAGGCTAAATCTAACCCCGTAAAATAACGGTTACCGCTCAGTTTATCTATTTGGTCTTTGATCAGTGGCATGGGGTATTTATCCTTAATTGTGCTCGCGTTTAGTTTCCGGAAATCTACGCACATGCGATATGTGCCTGTCTTTTTCTTTACCAGTATCACTGGACTCGCATATGGCAAACTTGATTCCCGAACTGTCTGGTTTGCTAGCAGTTCGTCAACGAGTTCTCGTAATACTCGCTTTTCCGCCTCGGCTAAACAATATAGACGATAGACTACCGGTATATCGGATGTACAGCGTATGCTCAGCGATGCAGCATCGGTTTGACCAAGCTCGCTTATCGAGGACGCAACACAATCGCCAAATGACTGAAGTAAACTGATACACCGCTGCTTACAGCTGACTCCTCGGATTTATCTGCGTCTTTGTCGCTGCCTTGATCGTCAGTTTCCATCGTTGCGGAAGATTCACTGTCACTGTCCACAGTCTCCTTATTTTTATTAAGTAAATCCATCTACTCTTGCAAGACCTTTAGCTTCTTCCTTATGTGCTCAATTTCTACAACTTCCTGCTGTCGTTTACTCATTTTTGGGCGTCCGCACTTCGCGGACAGAAACGAACGTATTATCTCTAGCGCACAATAAAAGAATATGAACATAGAGCGCGGAGGTGAGTGGGCAACGGGGCCTTTTTTCCCCCACTCACGCTAAACGTTGTGACCTCTAGTAGGACGAAAGGAATACTACATTGGTAATCTAGAGAACGAGGCGTCTTCATATAATTGCGATCAAACTTTACTTACAAGTAAGTTCGTTTGATCGTTCAATAAACTGATACACCGCTACATGCGTATCGCGTTTTCTGCGTATGTGTCTTCAAAAAACTCGCGTCTACGATAGCTCCAGCGTCGTCAATTACTGCGAATAATGATGCCTTAAACCATAATTCTTTACCCCGTTTTAGTGTCATTACATGCTCTTGTTCTAAGAAGTCGCGACCGACGATGGCATCGTATATTAGATAACTATCCAGTACGACAATCGCGTCATCATACGCCGTTGCTTCCATTATCGTGACATGACACTTCGTCGATTGACTACTGGTGGTGCTTGTCCGGCAAACCCGCACAACACTATTCTCGGTACAGGTGATATCTTCATATCGTATTTATTTACGATCGAAGCCCGTAGTAGAGTGCAACCGCTCCCCGTATCAATTAATCCCTTTATGATCCCACTTCTGAATGTAAGAAATATGCTAAACATATTGCAAAAGGCTGCAGACAAAAAGTGTCTACTCTCGCTTCTTTCGTTCTTCACTATGTCTGCTCAGGTCCGGAAAAAGTCGCTTCTTCCGCGCAGCCGTTCACTCCTCTGCGCAGCCGCGCGCGCCGCGGGACCCATGCCTCCTGTCGGAGATTGTCACACTCTCTCTCCCGCGCCGACTCACAGCCCTACGTCGCCTCCGTTGAACGCGGCACTTGCGATTTTCTCACACAATGTATGATCGAATATATTAAAATTTTAATATTGTAAGAATCGGTCACAGTTGTTTACTAAAAAAAAAAAAATGATTTATTTACACTCACTGTTTAACACAGTTTCTTTTACACAATTATATTTATATGACGATGTTACAATAATTACTTATTACTTAGAACTTAGCACTTACGATTGGCGCAACTATGACTAATTTGTTGCTGAAAACTGACTTGGCCTCGATTTGAAGTCGGCTTATATAGGGCCTGGTTTCAGTCACGAAAACTTCCAGATGTTTTCTTATTTGGTAATTTTCTAGGATCGCCTATGATTCGGCTGCGCGACAGACCGATCATTTTCTGAATCGAAGATTGCTTTATATGTGTGGGTTTTTTATACAATTGCTAGTTTGTAGGTTTTTTTATACAGTTTTGTCAGTAGGCACGCGGACAGGGACAGGCTCGACGCAACTGCACTCGGTTACGATTCGGATCAGACTCTGTCTTTCGACTCGACGTTGATGAGGCAATCTCGAAGAGGCACGCTTCGGCCGAGAGTCAAATGACAAAAATACATGGCTTCGATAGCAATGTCTAGGACACAAACGCGCATTGTTGTGTCGAACTCGTCTAAACTTTACGATAAACGCTCTAAGCATAAACCGTCAAGCTGTCGCCTACATATGATAAAATATTTCGAAGGCTGCATCATTGTTTTATGACACTCTAAGATAAACAAGTTCTAGAAAACGAAAGTTCTAGAATCTACGCGTAATGACGTGACTAAACAATGGTCACATAGTGTAGGCACGTGGGTTAAATGTATCTCTCACTACATTGAGCGGTTTACTTGAGGGCAATTATAATGAGAACACTCTTAATTGTACTTCAATTAATGATTAAGATAAGTATATTTATTACTTGCGATACACAAAAACTCAGTCTTCGACCGATCTCTTCAACGGTTCCATAACGACTCTTGTGCGCAATCGGCAAATATGCCCGAAATCATGCGCGATACAATAACATGTGATTCTAGAGATGACGCGATATGATCTTTCTCAACAGAATTATTGTTGGAGTTGCTATGACTGAGAAAGAAGCGATGGATTCAAAAATTAATCTCCGTCTCATTTACCGTTTACTATTTAGGTTAACCAAGGTTTAGTCTAAGAAATATACACTGTTTATAAGAATGCATGTTTATATAAACTAGAGTGCGATTGAGAGGAGAAAGAAACGAGTCACAAAGGGCCTATGATGCACAAAAACAGCCGTATTAGTTAGTCGATCAGGAGAGCTCAAGTAGCAAAGACATATACCTTTCGTATGCGTATATTTCTTATTAAAGAGTAAAATTGAGTTTAACAAAGTATTTAATCATTTATATGTCCTTTTTACCCATAATCTCAATAATTATAGTGATAAACAGATGAGCAATAGCTACAAAGCAATACATATCAAGCCATTCGGCAAAGTCGAAATATTTAAACAGAATTCTCTTTCAGGCGCTTACAATAGTAGTATCTGCAGCTTACGAATGTCGACAGATTCTCATAGAATTTGTAAGATCCGGAATATTTCGCGCTTTTTAACCGAAGTATGTAATATGCTCATATCTCAGAATCTGTATCTCTGGAGTACAGTAGCGTATTATCGAAAACAAGATAGTACAGTCGGCGTTTAGTCTGTTATAATTGCGGCTAAGTGGGTTAGAGCGTATACGTAGGTATTAGTCGAAGTGCCCGGGCGTACAAATAGCTTAACTGTTGAGAAATCACGTATTTGGAATTAAGCGGCTTAGGTACTTTGTTTTCATTGCGATTTCAATGGGGAAAACAACCTGAGAATGTCTAGATCGAAGAACTATGGGTGGTGCATACTTGGTTGCTAAAATTCTACCGGAAACGGGGATTTAAGTTAATTCGTTTTAATGTGATATCACTCCGTGTCAAGCGGTTATCTTGAGAATGTCAGAGAATTTCCGAATACAGTTTACGAATGCGTGTACACAATAATGATGATAATGATAATGATGATGATGATGATGATGATGCACATATTATTATAGCATACAGTAAACTAATGGTAGCGAAATGTTATCAAGGTGGGCCGTGTCGCGCTGTTGGCCGCTCGTCGTCGACATCGCGCCGCACTTATGCCGTCAGGGTTATCGTGTTACCTCATGTGGCATTCCGGCCACCTGACTCTGCTGGTGACACGCTACACGTAAATCATTGTGCAGAAACGAACGTTATATTCCCTCCCGTCGTCGCGCTCCGGTCACTCCAAATGTCGACCCCGTAATCGTATACCCCGCAGCGCTTGCGGATTATTTTGTAAAAGTCGGAGTTTCGACTTTCGTCATACTCGTCTCGAGGGTGTAACTTTATAGAGCGATGTGTGTTCAATATAATATATACATACATATATATATATGTATATATATACACAAAACACGTTATATATAAAATGTGGTTTGTTTATGTATTACGTAACAGATGGTAGAATACATCTCTTCAATAACACCGGACGTGTATTATTCCCGCAACAACAACGCACTTCTTTATCGCTTTTCCAATGGCAATAAAACTCGGGATTAGCATAAGACATAGTGAGACTTTTGACACATGCGTCACACTTAGCCAATGTAATATATCCTGGACATTGTTGCGAAGCGCCATAAAATCCATTTGACTCTTCGTACGCCTTTGTCGCCTCGTGTGCGCGCTCCCCTACCGTTCCTACCGTTACGTTCTTACGATCCTTCAATGGTTATCAACAGGGATTATATTCGCTCAACACTTCCGCGGCGCTTTTCCCAGCGCGTCGGTAGTTTGCTGCGCAACCTTGCGCATTAATCGCCGCCATTGTCAAAGTCCTCCGCGCGAAGGCTTTCAAGCCTTCTTTCGCGACTTAGCGGTGTCGTTTCTCTCGCCTCTTCTCCGTGTTGCAATATGCGCGCGAACTGGTCATCCCGGAACAACCCGTAGGGCTGAATTTACAGTTCTCTACCCGCGACCGCGTAGTCACGGAAATATATCTTTCTTAACATAAGGTAGCAAGCGAAATTAACGGCGGTCGCGCGGACTTTATGATCGCAGATATCTCTTTCCTCTTTCTCTCTCCGCGGCCTCTTAATTCCTTTCCGATATCGCAGATATAGGCGTTTATTTTCCTTTTGTGCGCGTATAGCGTATAGACGCCCGTGACTTGCGGTTTACGCTCCTTGTAACCCATCGATTACACTCTCGTCCCGTCGAGAGAAAGAGAGACTCTGTTCCTTTATCCGAAGAGAGCAATGTAGCTAACTTCCAAACGATTGAATCCGCGCGCCGCGCGCTGACTGCCTATTAGTTTCTCATCGGTGTGCTCTTTGAAATGCTACCTGCCTGCGAGCGCGCGCGCCGAGTATTTTATGCAAGGATTTATGAGCCTGTCTCGTAATTTAGTGAGCTTGGAAAAGTGGCGATGGTGGTAAGCTATTTATAATCGAGAATCCGAAGATAGTGAATCATCGAGTAACAAGTCCATCAAAGACATATGTGATAGAGTCGTTCGATAATTGTCCCGATGTAAAAGTTGGAAATTATTTGAAACACCGATACACACAAACTAAGAATGATTTATAACGACAAAAAAAAGTAAACTTCTTTATAGAAAAAATTGCAGAAGTAGTTTTTTCGTGAAAAGTTCATGAAAGCTTACTATTTCGGTTTTTATCGAAAAGTCGCTTGGCAAAATATTCGATCTGAGAAGCTCCGCGATACGTCAAATGATAGAATCGAATACGATAAGCGCGCGTAATGTACATGTCGTCATTTTCTTGAGGAGTCGAGACGCGTCCTTTCCGCTATTCCCGTGACGGCCTTTCGCGGCATCCGCGTCAGGAATGTAACGGACGCGGATCAGGAAATCGGCTCCGAATGGTTTTTTAATACGGGGTTGGCTGAATTATGAAGGCACGGATGCGCAACGCGGTCCGATTACATGCCTAGAATGTGTGCATCTCGAAAATGCGCACGTGCCTGGCGAGAACGAAACGTAAAGCCGTCATCGCGCCGCAATTTCCGGCAAGTATCGACAGAGCGTTATGCGCGTTCGCATTTGAGCTTCTTCAGCGTGTTAATCGTTACCGCGAGAAGATAGATCGTAAAAATAAAAGACGCGCACACTCCGCGCACACATATGTGGCGGAGACGCTTGTATGCGTCGCGCACACACTGGGTCTTCGTCGCTGTTTTATTACAAAAGGAATTCTATCGTATATCATTTTTATATGCACCGGTGCATATCTATTCTCTTTTCCGTGTGTGTATCGAACGACGGCGATATAATCGACTCAAAGGCATGACTATCGAAGTAATAAAATTGTCTTTTTTCCATTTTATAACTGTTCCATGTTTTATTTCATAAACGTTTTTTTTTTTTTTTTTTTTTATATCGCAGAATGAGTTATCTCCCAGAGTTTTGTCGCTTTGAATATATCATAACTTTATAGTGGATTTCACTATTTTTGACTAAAGCTAACGGTTAAAACAAGGAGCTTTTTGGTAGGGTGAGTGTCCACCTCATAACCGACCCCGTCACTTCGACGCTACTATTTCTTGTTCTCACTCTTCGTTGCAACCGACACCGTTCGGCTTCCGTGAAAACCGCGACGCGCGGAAACATATCTTTAACTTAGATTCTTTCATTCTTTATATATTTTAATTTATGCTTGTGTTAGAATAAACAAATTGTGATTATTATAACCGGCACGAGATCTTTTCTTGTAAGCTAACCTAACCTATTCCGGCGAACTTACCCGAGTACAAAATTCGCGATTGTTGCATATTATTTTAAAGATTAATACATGTTCCGACCTTACATCAATTATGTTAGTAGCAGCGGAGTTACCTCCTGTGGAGCGGTCAACCTCGGCTGCCCCACTTTCACGAAGAAGAGTTTAAATGAAGGTTGAAACGCCGGTGATGGCCGTGACACCATAGAGCCGCCGATGCTACAATCGGCAGGCTTTTCCGCGACATTGCCGACATCATATGTCATTTGCCGGAGCAAATTCTAAATTTAATTTTACAAATCTAAAAGACAATATTTTATTAAATTATTATTGTTATAAAAGAAACTAATGATAAGTTTTTGCTTTTACGTTGCTTCTTTATTTCTTTGACTTATCACGTACATTACACTTTTCTTCTTTGCGCACGCGCTACTGCTTTATGCACGCGCAATTAGTTGCTTGCGTAACCCACTCTTTTCTTAATTTAAACAAGTTACTCCTCTCTCAACAGTCTTAATATTCACATATACTCGTGCTTCCTCTAATTTATTTTCATGTTGAATGCGCACTTTATCAATTTGATTTTGCAAAGTTAATTTTTCATTTTCTTCACTAAAGATGTAATTAGGCTTTCTGCCGAATTGTACCTCATGAGGAATGTAGCTTTGTTTTATAGGTTTTTTATACAGTTGGTAGTATTGTAGGTTTTTCATACAGTTTGTCAGTAGGCACGCGGACAGGGACAGGCTCGACGCAACTGCACTCGTTTACGATTCGGATCAGATTCTGTCTTTCGACTCGGCGTCGGTGAGGCAATCTCGAAGAGGCACGCTTCGGCCGAGAGTCAAATGACAAAACCACATGGCTTTGATAGCGATGCCTAAGACACAAACACGCATTGTTGTGTCAAACTCGTTTAAACTTTACGGTAAACGCTCTAAGCGTAGATCGTCAAGCTGTCGCCTACAGCTCGGCCGTCTTGACTTTTAGACCGTCTCGATCTAGCGCTCGGAGAACACAAAAATTCTTTTAGTATTGATACAACTATGACCTAAGCATACACATAATAATTTCTAACTGATATATACAGGCGCATTTGATCTGGCGCCAATATTCCGTTGTAGAGTCGCTGCGTCAGCTGAAAACCATCCACGTTAACAACTACATATCGGTCGTGATCAAAATTTTCTTTAATCACATATGGCCCTTTGAACTTCGGCAACAGTTTCTTATTAACTCCAGGCGCAGTCTCAACACATTCCGTATTTCGACATAGTCATTAACTTTATACTCGCGGGCAGCCTTGCGTCTCAAGTTATAACGATCGGCATTCTTTCTTTGAACCCTTTCGATATTTTCGAACGCTGTATCTCGCATCTCTTCCAAATTTCGTTCGCTTCGACGTTCTCGCTTAGCATTTCCCGCAGAGACATCATTAATTCTATTTCGCTGTTCCACGTCAAACAATAATCGAGAGGATGTTTTGTGCTTGGGCTGTGTCAATTTTATATATAAGTTGTATACTGTTTTCTAACTTGTTTCACAAATATTCACCGGTTTTTTTGTGTTTTGATATCCTTGATCTCCATAAAATTGATTTGTTTTCTCGTTGTTTGGTGACATTTGACTATCTAGATAGTACATTAATAATAATTAAATAAAAATAATTGAAATACTTACCCATTCCTAGTTCTAGTTGACAAAAAATTCCAGCATCAACATTATTATTGCTTTTAGTATCTGAATTAGAATTAAAAACCTCCGAATTTTCTTCATTGTCTGACTTTTCGAAACTTCTTTCTTCATAAAGAGGTATCTATCGAAGTCCGTCGTCTAACTACGCTCAAATAGAACTAAAAAAGATGTAAAACTGAACATTCGACGCGCGTTCTTCGAGAGGGTCGCATTTTTTATACACATGTGCGCTCTACGTTTTATGATGGTTTTATTGCGGTATTGTTCTTTCGCTTGTCTCGCACATGTGGCGAGTTTCTAGTTAGGCAGTAATAGCGATAGGAGTTCGAAGTTTAATAGAGGAATTCTAGGTTGACCAGTGTTAAAATCGACTTTGTGAGGCTCACTCTGACGCACACTCTGACGCACATACGCACGCAGCCACTCCTCCTAACCAAGTCTTCTTCTTTAGTAGTTTAGACATGATAAGAATTTAAATTACAGAGGAAAAAACTAACTAGAATCAATACTAATAATAAAGTGCTAGCCTAATATTGTTTCTCTTGAATCAAGACTTTTGTGTAGCTCGTTTCTGCGTGTTGATTACCGCGATGATCTTCGTCTTAAATGCGAGAAACAGCTTATGAAATCGTCAATGCTTTTGTTCAGTCGTTGAAAGCATGTATCTCGTTGTACCTCCTAACGCGGAGAGGATTTTGCGCTTTTCCGTGTAAGAATCTAAGTTTCTCGAAGGAATGTTTACACACTGTCGAGTCTTACGGGGCTTTTTGTCCTTCTTGTCAGTTTCTTTGCAATGATGCTGATCACACTTACGCACACACACAACAATAGTTTATGTTGATCATTTGCAAGTCGCTTCACTGCGGCTTGAATATGCTCGATGAAAGATACGACATTAAGTTCAAATTCCGGAATTAACTGCATATTGTAATTCGTAATTGAAGGTTTAGTGTTTATCACGCGTTGTTCGCTAGTGTTGTTTGTTGCAAATTTTTAGTCGGATTGTTTCGTATTTCATTAACTTGTATCTTTAAATCCTGAATTGCATTCGTTACTTCAAGTAATTTTTCTATCAGTATGTTTATGTGGAAAGTTTGGCCTCTCACCGGACTTTGAGCGCGCGACATTGGAGCAGTGATAAAAATTCTTGATTTCAATATATCAGTGATTGTGTTCAAATTTGTTGAGCCAGTGGGTTGAATTTCGCTTACCGCTCTGTAATTTATCCATAATAGTCTCTTCAGGTTTGGTAGACAAGATAATTTTAAGTCAATTAGGAAAACTAATATATTTTTTATGCGCTCACTTCACTGTTTGCATAATTATTCCGCATAGTTGCCACCAATTGTAAGAATCGTCACAGTTGTTTATTTTAAAAATGATTTATTTGCACTCACAGTTTTATACGGTTTCTTGTACACGATTATATTTGTGACGATGTTACAATAATTACTTATTACATAGAACTTATTGCTTATAGCTCAAAACTTGCGTCTGGTGCGACTACGACTAATTTGTTGTTAAAAACTGACTGGACCTCGGTTCGAGGTCGGCTTATATAGAGCCTGGCTTCGACCACGGAGTGGTCTCCAACTTCCTAAAGGTTTCCGTATTTGATAATTTTCTAGAATCGCCTACGATTCGGCTGCGCGATAGACCGAGCATTTCCTGTGTCAAAGATTGTTATATATATGGTAAAATATTTCGAATGGTCGACGATGCGTCGACTGGTGGTCGCCAATTAATGGTTTTATGGCGTTTTAACTCTAAGATAAACATTGAAAGTTCTAAAATCTACGCATAAGGACGTGACTAAGCTAGACAACGGTGTAGGCGCGTGGGTAATTTTTTCGGCATTTCGTGATTTCCAAATGCGAGAGCTGACACGAATCAATGTAGCCGTAAAAGATTCTTTAAGGCCATCACAGACAAAATTACGTAAAGACGTAAGCCTTAAACTTAAGGCGTTATACGTAAAGTTTCAAAACACACAGTTAAACGTAATACGTAACATTCAACCAATAATAAGTGCGGAACGGTATCTACCTTCCAAGTTCAATGTTTGGGCTATCTCTTTCTATGAATTTTCCTTCATCAATTTATCTTTGGAATTACAATCTTGCTGATTATACAAATGAGGATATGCTCTCACAGCGTCTATTAGCATTTCATCAGAATCTTTTTTTACTTCAAAATATTCTTTATCATAAAGATTATTGTCGAAATTGAACATATTACAATAATCATCGTGGTCAGCTATAACACTGTGCGTATATATTATAAGTACCTAACCTCACTAGATTGGTGTCGTTTTTTCGAACTCGAGCGCGTTATGGAAGATGACTTGTGATTGGTCAACCGCAAGACGTAAGACAAAAATTTCATTCTTACGGAATTTTTCAACGTTATGTTCAACGTCTTACGTCCGAATTTGCCAAATATTTGCGGAAATAGAGCAAAGCATGCGCGACGTCGGAAGAACTCACTTATTTTCTTAATCTAGATACAATGGTGCTAACTTACTCTCAAGTAAAGTAATTTCCGACAAAACCGGTGGCCATCGCGCTAGTTATTACTTCGCATTGTTGGTATGTCATCTCCGTAGAGGATAGAATAATCTATCGATAGCGGCAATACACGACAGATGGACTAAGTTCTTCCTATATCCACGAATTTTGTAACAGTGAAGAAGACCCGAATTAAGGGTCGAAACGTATGTAAAAACCGTTCTCAAATAAAGAAGTTTATTCGACCCGAAGATTAGGTGTTTTGCCTTGCATTGGCCACTTGCCTCTCTTCGAATATAATTTCTTTCAGGCGCTTACAATGGTTACATAATGAATGTTTCGGGTCATTGTAAAGTTGCGCAAAGAACAGATATTTCCAAACATTCGATGATTTCAGTTACAAAACAAGATAACGTGAAAATGAATAGTTCACAACTTGAAGGATTAATCGAGCGCAAATTAGCAGAGGAGTACTTTGATACTAAATTCTGTTGAAATCGTAGTTTGAGGAACGCGGCGGAGCAATATCGTGGGAAATGCCGGCAATGCCATGTGGAAACGTAGGGATACAATCGTAAACGCGACCACTCCCATTTGATCAAATTTTAATTCCGCTCGTGTCTGCTTAGCATAAGCGGCGCAATGCCGTTACACAATGCGCCGCTTTAGCCGAGAGTAGCTGATATTCATCTCGTTTACTCGATCTCCAGATTACCAATCTACTCAGAATGCATTGTTTGCGGCTGAAACGAACCAACAAGTCGCGTATGTACGAATGTTCCATATAGTACAGATTGATATGTTATTATGAGAGACATAAAGTCAATGTGTGTACACCTATATATAGAGTGTCTACTGTTCCTGTCAATTTGATGTTAATTTCGTGACAAATAACGAATTAATTAATTCTTAACGGAATTTAATAAGCAATTTCAAGATGCCAAAATCTTTTTTATTCCTAAAAATAATTTAAAACATAGAAAACTGTTTTGAAAATAAATGAGAGAAATTAGAGAAATTAGAGCCTGGGATACGCATTTGTAAAGCGTTTTTTCTTATTACGCGATTTTATAAACTTTTATTTTGATAATTCACTGAGTCAATGCATATCGCTCGCTAGTAACTGTTGCATGAAAATAGTTGTTGGTAAAAGAACGCAAAGTGGTAGTAGGTAAACGAGAAGAGTGAGAGAAGTGAAGGGATATATATCAACACGCTAATTAAATCGCTTGAGGTCGCGCCGAGTTTTAGACGCGTGGGCGCGTTGCAGTGAATTCTTGGCTCCACCTTGGCAAGTGCAGCTCATTTACCGGCAACGAGAGAAAGCTGGTGCGCTCTGACTTTGAGAAAGAACAGTTTGCGAATAAAAAGACTTAAACATACAGAACAATTTATTAGACATTTATGTGCGCCACGATGCAGAATTTTAATTTTCCAGAAAGTTTATGCCGTATTTAACTGCCAGAGAATACACTGAATATAAAAAATAAAAGGATTATAGTTTCGAAAATTCAATTTGTCATTTGTCGATTTGAATCACTTTATGTTATATAAAATTATCGATGCGAGCTTCTGCCGTATAATCGCCTGTTCCGTCCGTAAATACGTTGACTTTGCGTTACCGTGTCGGCCTCGAGAACGGCCTCGGTGCAATTTGAATGCAGATTATCGTGCATTATCTAGACCATTATGCATCCTCGTATCGTCGTCGCCACATAGATTTTTCCGGGAACATTAAAAGCGGCCATTATGCTTGCGTGAAGTATAAACGAGGGTAACGATCTAGTACCGCTCGATTATAGTCCTCGAGAACGTTCTTTTTTTGTGATTTAATCGCTTCCGAGGCCGAAACACGTTGTTGTAATTGAATTTTAGCAGCGCGTCCTCATATATTCAGAGTGCCAGGTACATAATGTAGGGAGAACAATATTTTTGATAAAAATACCGAGGAAGAGACCATTGTTTACCAACCGCCGAAAAATTGATATCAAACTTAATTACGTAAAAAGCAGCAAAGTGCGCGCTTTTACGAAAAAATTTTCTACTTTTTATACCGATTTTATAACGCCGAGTGATATTATATTTATAAGTAGTATATTAACGCTGATAGTGTTTTTTTATTTTTCTCCCTCTCTTTCTCTCTCTATCCGTTTACAACGTGAAAGCTGTGAATAATTTCTGGAATCATATCTAATGCGAGAATTAAGTGAAAAGCACAAAGAATTTAAAATATCTGTGTGTTCGTCGTTATCGCTTCGTTATCCGAAACCGCTTTTAAGAGTAAACAAAGCTTCAGAATTCCCGGCTCTGTATTCTGATCTTCGTGATTCTATACCGTGCGCGTAAATTCACGCACTTCAGCCGCTGCATAGCACTCTGCATCTGACACGTGCAGACTCGTCGCACTCGTTCGCCCAACTCGCCACATCCTTCTTCGGTTTCTCTCCGACGATAACACGAGACACTTTTGCATCGCAATGGCCGGTTATCGCACGGTTCTTCGTCTTCTTCTTTTACTTTTCTCCGGCCAACGCTCAACTTGTTCGAGCGTGTCTTCTTCTTTGGAAATTCTACCTGTGCGTGTTATTATCTGACTTCAGAACACTAATCACATATCAAGAGAAATAAAGTCAAAGTCAATGTTGAGCGTATACATATATTATATATAATAATGATTACTATATTAGTGAGGAGAGTTTCAATAAAAGATGACTCGAGGAATTAATTTTGAGAAATCGCTTGTCCGTTCTCTCTGTGAGATATGAGCGACAAATGAAGCGCGTTTGCATCGCTACCTCTCCTCCGACAATACTCGCCTTTCATTCGAATTGATTAAGCGAACGATGATTGCATATTGATGCAATAACGGCGGATTCTCGAGACAATGCAATCTTTGTCTCGAGCTAAGGAAAGGTAACGCTGTTGCGAAAAGTGTTTCACAACTATCATGTTGTGCTCTTCTCGAATACTTTTATTTCATTTTATATTCGAGTTTTATACTATATACCTATATACGTGTATAATTGCGAGCACTTTCTCTCGTCAATGATTCATCAGTCGGATTATTCTTGGGAAGACGATTTCAAATGACTAATTCTCGAACGCTACAAAATGAGAAGATAAGAAATATCGATGATAATTCTTATACATCACATACTTGGGAAATATTTTAGGTTTATTACGCGTATATTTCTCTTGCAAACCGCATTTCAAATCCAAGCGAGTGGGAAATTATTGTTGTTCATTTGTATTTCATCGGTATGAAACTTTTTGGACGTAAAGCAAATGCTGAATAATTCCAGCCAGATCGGCGCGGGCTACTTTATTCGAGACGCGTGCCATTGTCGATGCTGAAGGTTTAAATTCTTTGTCTTCTCATGACGCACGTGCGCGCATATAGAGGCAGATTTATGGCCGCGAGGTCTGCCGGGGGCAAATAAAGTACACGATGGCTCTTATTAATTTGTTGTTGTTCGTCGCTTCTGAATTCTATGAGCATTTTATTACATCTGAAAAACAAAATATGAGCATTGTCTTCTTTATTACACGATTTTACAGCAAGAATTCTTACCTCGTACTTAAATGCGTCTTTATCTCAATATTTGCGATTCGATTCGTTCGGCAGAAATTCGCATTTACTGCGCAAATCGACTTATCCTCTCTCCGGATCGGATTTCGGTCGAAATTATCTGAAATCAGACATCGGCGCGATGCAAATCGTGACGAGACTGCCTCGGAATAGGTTTATGCTAACTCGCGTTCGCTTCGCGTCGATCTCACGTCACGATTCTGGATCTCTCTGTCTGTCGATTTAACGAAACGTCGACTCTGTTACGAGAGGTAGATACTCCTGCTGCTTTATATCATTGGCTTTCCATGTGTGACTATTCGCTCGCTCGCTCGCCCGCTCGTCGGCGAGAAAGCATTATACTTTAAGTACGCTAATGCCTCGGCTCATGTTTTATTCAGGCGAGCTCGCTCGCGAAAAATGTTAAATGTGCGCGGCGCAGATAGATAGGTTATTTATTATTCGCACCACGCCGTATATCGACTGACTCTATCGAACAATGTCTACATACGCCGATCGTGCAGCATTTAATAACTAGCAGGAATCACGATATAATGTGTATGTCAAGTAGGAATAATCAATTAAATTTATGCAATTCTTTAATACAGGCCCGTATCTCAATATACATGTCAAAAAACATTGGCAAAATTGATGTAATAAATTTATATTATATTACATAAGTTGGTAAACTTGCCGAAGGATGATTCGGTTATTGAGTGATCAATAATGTGAAATAAAAGATGTACAAAGTGAAAATATTTTAATCACGTTTCGTTGCTAATTACGCTCACTTCTCAACTACTTGAAGTTTCCGACGTTGAAAGATTCTGGAGGAAAAGTATCGTAGTAACGCTATGATTTACTTTCCTATATCTCGGTAAAGTATAACTTTTTCGTCTGCCGCTAACACCGCGCTGGCAGACACGGTAAAGCACGAGCTTTACACCGCGCCCGTTTCTCCTAAAGCTCCCGGACGTTCTTCTCGTTGTAATTCTTCGCCACTGCTCGAAAAACTCCGCTTTAATTAATCCTTCTCCCTCTCGATTCTCGCCACACACGTGCTTACTGCAACTCCAAACTCCACTCCGCATGGAATTCAAATACATCTTTGCGGCTGTTTTCTTGTGTATTATAGCACACGAGTAAATACATACGTTTCACTAGAAATAAAGAAGAAAAATTTTGCGTAGGACGCGCACTTTTCATCAAAATCAACAATTTTATCCGCAGCAAAATGGCCACACGAGATATTTTAAATACCTAATTTTTTAATACTTTAATCAAATATATATCATATATTTTGATATTATTTTTTTGTTAAGCATAGAGCATATGAGCGACCTAATTTTTGAAGTATAATAAAAGAAGTGGAAATTTAAAATCAAAATTAAATATTCTGCAAAAATTCAAATATACTCACATAAATATACTCATACACTATAAACACACACACACACACAACACACTTTATTATATATATTGATCAATAAAGATAATAAATAATTTTTCTCAACACTACACATTGAACAAAAAGGCTGAAGTTCTACATTCACGTCTAACACAAAAAATTATTATATCTAACAAAATCAATTCACAAAATTTAGTAAAAAAAATAGATCTATTAATATATTCAGTCAAATTAAATCACATTAACTCTAACAAGGTAATGCGATTCTATAAGGACCAGCATATTAGTAATGACAACATGATCAATATTTTTGTAGATCTGAAAAATTTCATAAAAGACACTGATTCATTCTCTATTTTCGAACTTAAGGATAAATAGTTTGTCAACCTTAGTCAACAATGCATTCCTGACCATATTATTAGTTTAATGCAACTCGGTGAGAACTTCAGTCTTCCGTATTATAACAAGAAAGGCTTATTAGAAGTTATTGAAGACGTAGAAAACAACATAAGATTTTGCGACAAAAAATTAGGAGAGACTCTACGCACTAAATTAATTCCTATCTTAACAAATTGCACACGACTCCTAAATTAAATCTTGTAGAGCGCGAACTACTATCTAGAGATAGAGTTGTTTCCGAATTCAGAGTGAGTCACCCAGACATCTTGTTCACAAGAGCGGACAAAGGGAGTGTGACCGTTGTGATTGACAAAAATGCTTATATTGATAAAATCACCAACATTTTTTAGAAGATTATATTCAACTTATCAAAAACTAACTAAGAACCCTATTAGAAATATTGAATCACAACTCAATTTGATGTTGAGACAATGGGTACAAAAACAATACATCAACAACTTAACGTATAAAGCCAGTGACAGCTCAATACCCCGGGCTTATGGAGTACCAAAAATCTACAAACCGGGCAGGTCATGATATTTTCATTTTGTATATTATTATGTTTGTAACTTAAGTATAGATTGTCACTGAAGAAGGTCCGAAACCATGGACCGAAACGTCTGACAGTCCTTACAAGAATTAAATACATACATATACCAAAACAATTTGATTTGGCTCGTATTGGCCCTTTCCTCCCTGTGATAATAAATAATATTTTCTGTGTCACAAAAATTATAAGTTTACAAAGAGAGAGAGAGAGAGAGAGAGAGAGTTCTCTTTAATAAATTTAATTACACATATGTAAAGAAAACTATTGTCCAGAACTTTGATCTGCTTTTATATCTTTGCGCACATTAACCTTCAAACTAAGAACACTAAACATGTAATTAATCAGCTATTAGCATATTCATTTTTATTTACAAAAAACATTGATTATAATGTTATAGACGTGCTACTGTATATGTGTGACAATATTTGCAATAATCGTGCCGTTGTTAGTGCAAATAGGAGTTTTGCTCTTGTAAATAATTTGCGAGAGCAAATTATGGCGAAAGCGAGAGCTTTATATGCGCGATAACGCATCAGTGCGGTGCATTATGCGTCGCGAGCGTTCGCAGTTCTGTGCACTCTCCGCATTATCGGTACGCGCGCGACTACACCGCGCCCGCTGTTGGCGTCGCCCGATTCGCCCGACACATCGCGCCGCATCGTCCATTCTCTGCTGTAGTATTCGCCGCGTATCGCGCGCAATCACCTTCGTTTCATTACCGTTCCATTCAGCGGCAATTTCGTGTTTCATCGCCGATGGCAGTCGACGACGAATCCAATTCGCTTTAACAGACGTTGAATTCCTCCACCGTAGGAGAAGACCGTATTTGCACCCTTTCAAGCTTCTACAACGGAAGAGAGAAAATTTTGTACCTAGAACCTTCTCTGAGAGTTTTATGAGATTTAACATAAAAAATATTAAAGAACTTTTCGTAACTTCGATATTGTGTATATTTCAGTCTGACATTTAGCCTGCGAAAATTGAGGATTTTGTGTATGACTTTATTCGAGAAATTTTGTCGGAGAGAGATATTATATTCGGGTGTGTCAGGAATATCAATCATATACCGAATAAGCTGCGATTTCATTTTCGCGTCAATATTTTTGTTATTGAGGGAGCGCACGATGAGCAAATAGTAATTGCTAAAATATTCCGTTGGCATATTTAAATGCGAAAATATTCACACTACACTCGGTTCTGTTGACCTAACTTATCCCATCTTTCCGCTATCGTGTGTGAGTGCTCTCATTTAAATATACGAATGAAATATTTTATCACGGGGCTATCTTGCGGAATCGTGACGCACGCTTGAAATAGTGACTTTTTCTTTCTGAACGATACCCCCGAACATGTTTCTCTTGGATTTGTTTTTAGAGAAGCCAAGTTAAATAGATTTCTCTCTGAATACGAGAAATATATAAACTTGGAACAACACAACTATATAGTTTCTATATAGTTTTGTTGGTTTTTTTATTTTTGATATCTACATAAATCATTAGGTTATTCTAAGGAAAAGCAAAATTTTGTAATAAATCTCTTCATCGCGTGTATATACATATTACAAAAAACAATAATGAAATAAATCGGTTATTGTTTTAAAAAATGATCGACCTCATTGATTTCAATAACTTTGAAATATATTGTTAAGGACGTCATTCTGAACAACTATTTCCTTACATGTAAGATTCGTGATTTTTATGTCAATAAAAATAAACAATTTTATTTACTTTCACTGTTACACTTTTGTCTTAATTTCTAATTCACAA
>QVNV01022775.1:0-47407 GCA_014825455.1 Pseudomyrmex pallidus | reverse complement strand
ATTCAATTTTTTTGTTTCCAATTTGCTTGTTAATTAATTCTTTTCGACATCATGAGCTTCTGTCCGATGCGACGCGTGTAACAATGCGACGTTTTTTCTTCGAACAGCAAATTTCACTTTTCCCCGAAAGCAAAAACTAATTCGGTATCTCGTAATGATCAGACACACACTTTCATTTTTGTTGCACTTTGTTTTTATTCAGTTTCTTTTGCATAAATTTCTGTTTAAAAACGTTTTTTTCTTCGTTTCTCATTAAAACAAAAAAAAGAGGAAAAATAATCATCGTCGCAGTTCTGAATTCAACTTACTGAACTCGCGCTTTTTGAGATACTTAAGGGCCGCGAGCGCGCCAAAGTTTCTCGCAGAGTCGATTACGTCTATCTCTTTTTGGACTGTGCGAGCGATATCATCTCTGCTCTGGCACATAAAAGAAAGTTTAATTAACTACATTTATCTTTAAGCTTCGCGGAACATTGATATCCATTTTAAGGGGCGTTGTCCCTTCACGTATTCAATTTACATTTTGAAAGTTACCTCGCCTTGTGTCTCTTCGACACGGCGATTTTTCGCAAGACACAACATTCTGCGCATTTTGTCGTCGCATTAATAAGCCACGTAAAGCGGAGCGGAGTTATTTTTTTTTTTTTTTTTTTTTTTTTTTTTTTTTTTTTTTTTTTTTTTGTCTGATTAATCTCGCGTGCAAAATGTTCTCCCGCGCTTTTCGTTCGTTAAACCTTCGCTCGCATTTCTGCGCGAGCCGCCTTGGAGAGGCCGCGCTTATTTTCTTTTTTCTTTTGTTTTGAATAAAAGTGAGTTAAACTTTCCGTCACAATCTAGGAGAAACTTTACTTCCTGTCCTTCTTGATTTCTCTCATTTTTCATCAGCCTTGCGATTAGTCTTTGCAAGAGAGCAGCTTCTTTTTTTTTAAGAGAAGCGCCCTACTTAACTTTTTATCTCTCTCTCCCTCTCTCTCTTTATTTCTCTCTTTCGTCCGATTTTTTCCCCTTACGTAAGATCTTTTTCGTCCGGCGGTTTCCCCTTGACAAGTCGCCACCTAATTGCGCCGTTTTCCACACAATGTATGTATATATGCTTTATTATCATCAGAGAGGATTTCCCGGGGAATTCTCTTTTGATCGTTAAAAATCGATTATTTTTTTATCGCGTCGTGTATTGTGCGAATAGAACGTTGAGAGATAGAAAGAGAGAGAGAGAATTAAACAAAAGAAAACAGTTCTGCAGAAGGAAGAGAAGATTGCATGTAAACCGGGAACATCAACCCTCCCTTGTGTAACAAGAAAATAACGGACAAGAGTAATGACCTTTTTTAAGTTACGGTTCGTGTAACGTTGGTCTCCAACGCGGGGAGATTAAAACCTGATGTGAAATAATACAATTACCAACGACACGGAGATAGGATGGAGAAAAAGTGAAACACGATAGTCGCGCGCGCGCTTGATTGAACGCGCTTCGCAATTACAACGGCTTTATTCCTTTCCGAAAACAGGCGTAAGCCGTATGGAGAACACGGAAAAGAGAAACCAGAAACGCCACGCCAGAGGTATTCACTTTGTTACCTCGCAGTTAACGGGGGAAATAGGTGGCACGGATGGAGACGCTTTAAGACCCGTGGAAACTTCGTAATAGTGCCATACACCGTTACGATCTCCACGCGCGCGCGCGCGCACTCCGTTTCAATAAACTAATTGAACCTAAAACTTCTCAAAGCCACATAAAGTCCCGGTCGAACAATACTCATCCGCCATCGTAAAATCCACCATCACGGGTGGGATTGAAGCGCTAACACGGCTTCGTGACATTTATTAGAAAACGATTACGAACGAAGATTCTGAAGATATGATATTCGCGCGCTCGGAGAGGGTGGCAGAACAATGTGATCGAAATCGGAATATGTCCGCGATAATAATCGCACCATCTCTCCGTGAGCTGGTCGAGCGGGTTGAACTCAGTCGAAAAGTCCTTTGTCGCGAGTTTCGCAATAATTAATTTGAGTTGTTAATTAAATACAAACTGAGAACGAGCGTGAAGATACAGTTCAGCGTTTTTCGCGAGCTCAACGGTTGCTAGACGACGCGCGGCGACTCAATGGGAAAAATTCTCTATAAACAGCACAGCTGTATTAATAATCTTGATGAAAAAAAAAACAAAAAAAAAAAAAAACAAACGCGAGAACATTTTGTTTAATTAAAATTTTTCTAATTAAAATTAAGCTGTTATTTATTTTAATTACACATCAAATCATAAAGGAATTAATTATTTATAAATTAATAATTATTTATATATTAATTATTTAATAATTGATTACTCATTTTCATCAAAAACCAAAGTCCTCCCATTGTGTCCGCGAAACGCTGTCTCGTCACGCGGACATACGCGCGCTCATCCTTCATTGATTAATAACTCGTTAATTATTGCGAATCTCGCAAAATGGCAAAAAGACTTTTCGATTCGGTACAATTCGCTCACGAGAGAGACGACACGGTTATATTATTTGACACTCTCTGTGTACATTACCCTCGCGAATTTCTTGACTCAATGGCGAGAAAATTACCGGAGTAAAATTACAGAAAAATAAAATTATCAGGAAAACAAGAGACACACTTGCTTGTTAAATTTTCACGAAAGCGCACGAGAAAACAGTTTTCCGCAATAAATATCGAAAAAGAAGGAGAATGAGATTGCTCTTCCCGTTTGGTTTCCCTTCTAGGAGATTACGCAATGCTCTTATGCAGCAAGGAAATTCCGACACTTTAGCGCGTTCTCGTATTAAAACAAGTTGTGTGCGCGTGTGTGTGTGCGCGCGCGCGCGCGAAAACGAATGCATTATTGAGATAATAAAATTACCTTTAATCAGTCGGGAGGGTTTTAGAGAGAAATTTAGGGTGGTGTGCGGGATCCACTCGAGGTGGATTTTCACACTTTCGCATTAACTCGCGCGCAACCCCCGGACCGGCTGTTGGCGCGGAAACTTTCTACATCGCTCGCGAGTTGAGGCGAAAATGTTATCTCGTCGATGTTGCATTAACGGAAGTTCGGCTTAAGCCATTTGAATCCTCTGTGGATCATACAAGTTTACCAGTTAACCGAATGCGCTTCTCAAAGCACACGGGACTAATGCACGAAAACAATTAGCGCTATGTAAAGTGAAGTCTCGTCGCGTGAAACAACGCGAAAACGCGGAGAGATTGTTATTATTTTTATCGATATTTCCTTAGCGACACTCACGCGGGAGTTTCGTTATCGCGTTAGATATTCGATATCCACCTCGTTAGAGCCATCGTTCATCGATTATCGAGGAGATTAATTGCGGCGGTAGAGCGCGCGGAGCGAGCATAATTATCTGTACGTTGAGCGCGAATTCGGATTAAGCGCGGGATGATGATTTCGGCTGCGCGCGATATCGTCGATTATCGAAGCAATCGCGCGCGCGTGCCGAAGGAAAACTCGTTTGTGGCGAAAATATTATCCCCTCTCGTCAATATCGCATTAAGACGCGATAAGTTTGGAATCCAATTTGAATCCCCGACAGCTTGTTAGAGCTCGCCTCGGCGCGCTGTGAGTGCAACTCGGCGATGCGCAGATTTAGCATTTGCCAACTTCGAAACGAGCTAAACTCAAACGCGCGCGGAAGCGTTCGGTGGTGTCTACCACCGGCAAATTCCGCATTCCGCTCACGTGTGTATCAACTCGCAAAAGTCCGACATACCGCTTGGTGAGGGGATGCGCGCGGCGCGGAAAAAGCTCGAAAAGCACCGCAATAATGCACTCCATTGTTTGTGGCGCGCGCGGCTCTCCTCCTGTAAACATCATGTGAATAAGTTATGACGCCGATGATAATCGCGCGTACCCTCGCCCTCTCTTTCGTTCCCCTTTGTTCTTTCTTTCTCTTTTTTTTTTTTTTACATCAAACAAATTTACATATATATACGCTTGGATACACGAATTACCTTTCAAAACACGTACAATAAATCTGTGGTTACCGGACGTTCGAGATTGGCCCGGTCGGCCAGTCCTGGTTTTGACAGTTCGAGATTTTTAAACGAGTGGTTTGATAAAAATTGAGGAAGGATAAATTTATAAAAGCATAAACACTGGTTCGACTTATAAGTCGTGGACATTCTCAACATTGAAATTAATTTTTCACGTGAAGTGTCCCGGATTACACATATATATTTCCTACAATATATAGTAACCCTAAATAAACGACGAGATTTAATTGCGCAATTGTTACACAAAGTAATCGCTGACTTCCGCTCAATTTTCCGAGTAAATAAAAAATCCTGAACGTTCATCTAATTAACGCGTTGAACACTAAAATGAGAAATGCGCGTCTTGATGATGCAGCTAATTTAACGAAATTAATTTGGAAAGAGGTTGGCGCGAGTGTGTGTGTGTGTGTGTGTGTGTGTTAGCTATCGAACGAGTAACAGCGGAAACGCCGTCCGGAAATATTTCGGCGTCTCACTTTCGTAGTTTCATTGCTCGCGTATGTGTTAATGTCTTGTTATATATTCGTTCCACCGCGGGAACGTGCGCGTCCGAGTTTCGTCTCGCGTTATCGCGCCGCGCTCTCAAGTCGACCCGTATTCTGTTTCAGGCTTTGGTGTACCGAGACGGCAACCTCGTCTCGGGTTCGCTCGAGGCGTTGGTGCAGCACATGGTGCCTACGGAGGATTATTATCCGGATCGGGCGTACCTCTTCGCCTTTTTGCTGAGCGCCAGGCTCTTCATCAAGCCGCACGAGCTTTTGGGCGAGGTTTGCGCGCTCTGCGAGCATCAGCAGAATCTGAATGGCGAGGGCGGTAAGGTGAGCATACTCTCTCCCTTCTCACTTTCCTGCCGAACCGGCACGAAAACCCTTTGCCGACGTCACGCAACGCCAACGAAGGCCTCCCCGCGTGTATTATCGTTTCATCACACGACCGCTCACCCTCGTCCGATCGCGCACCTCATTTCCCCGTTCATTCTATCCACCGTCTCCTTGTATTCACACCGGAACAAAACAAAAATTCTTTTCTTTTGAAAACCCTCTTTCCATTCTTTTCACGGTTTCGCAAAGAAAAGATATTGGTTTAACAAACACATTCCTTTAATATTTGCTTCATCTAGCTAACGTTTGGTAATTTTAACTAACGCTTTGCGAAGTGTAAACCTGCGGTATTCTCCTCGTTTCATTATCTTCGTTTTCCCTCGTCACGTTACATTTTCGTCCGACCGAGAGACGTGCAAGTTGCCTCTCGAAATTTATCCTCGTTATTGGAAAACGAAGGGTAAGGCAAGGAGGAGGGTAAAAATCCAACGCGCATTCTCTCTCCTCAGGAACGACTGCACCGCTTCGTGCCGCGGCTGGTGCAGCTGCTGGCGGAATGGACGGAAACATTCCCGTACGACTTCCGGGACGAGAGGGTGATGGGCCACGTCAGATCCATCACGCAGAAAGTCGCTGCGGTCGACGCCGCGGCCAGGCAGGAAGTTTCGGCGTTGCTGCAAAACTTGCTGCTACGACTGACGGCTCTGGAAAGGTACGAGGAGGGCCTGGCCAGACTGGCGACCGAGGCAGCGACGGAGCAGCTTACACAGGTTCGTCGAGTTTCGCTACAAGCGCGCCCATTTGCGGCCGTCAGCTTGCATTTCGCCGTTCCAGCCTCGGCTTAGTTAGTGGCTTAGCGCGACGTTTTCCGAACGAGAACTGTGTGCGCGCACATCGCACCTACCCTATATCTCTCCGCGTCAACACAAAGTTTCTCTCTCCCGTGAGTTACGCTCGCTCGCGCAACAAAACAAAAAACGAAAAAAATAGAATCAAAAAATAAAGCAGCGATTTTTACACAACAATCCGGTTGACATTTTCCGCGATAACTCGCGCAATCCACACAAGGGCTTTACGCAATCTGAGTTCTGATAAGCCGCGAGATAATGAAGAGAAAGATTATTATTTGCGCGCGCTTGCGCTACCCCTCGGTCAGTCGCGCGCATTGACCCGAGCGCGTCCCGTTGTTTCGTAATTTCAATATGGATTTATACCCCTCGCGTAATCCGGCTTGCCGTGTTGCAAAGCACGATTACTCGATTTACCCGTAATCGCATCGACCCTTGGAGAGGACTTCCAGCATAATGAAGCGATAATATTCCCTCGCGTCCTCCCTTCCGTTCCGTTTGTGTGTGTCCGTTACGCGCGCCGTAATTACCGTAAAGCGGTCGCTGCGTTTCGCGAATGACGACGCGACTCGCAAAGTCGCGCCCACGAAATCGCTCGGGTTAGCGTTAACAAGGGGGTTAGCAAGCGCAGTTTCCGCGCCGGCAGACGTTAACCATTTGGTTAATTTGATTATCGCGCGTCTATTTCGCTACACCCGCTAATAGGTAATTTGCAGCTACATTAGTTAGTTAAGTATGCCGGACACCGTGTGTCACACACTGGGGCTAATCAGCAGCGCGAAATTATGCGGTCACATCCCTCTCTGCGAATGCGACCGACTCATTTCGCGTAAACGCGCGCGCGCGTGTGTACGCGTGCACGAAATTCCTCTCTGTCTCTCTCTCTTTCTCGTCCGATGAAAGCAGCATTTCTGTATCGGATGCTCGCGATAATCGCGCGCGATGTTCATCGAAATTGCGCGCTTTTGCGCGAAAATATTTTATTTGAAGTATCTACGAAAAAATATTTTTTTTTTTTTTTTTTTTACGGTAAACTGTGGAACACGAAGTTGCCTGGCACTTCGATTCGTCCGAGTGATAGTAAACGACGCCGTTTCGGGAAAATCCGTGCCGAACTTTTACGTGCGCGATAATTCTGCGCCATATGAATATACGAAATAACTATTACTTGCGGAAGAGACGGAGGATATCGTTTAAAAACGAAAATTTCCATTAAAACCACGAGATAAAATTTCCGCGGCGAGTTTCGTTTCGAAGAATATTAAAGCAGCCTTCTCGGAGAGGGTGCAAGGTGTTTGCCGAGCGTGTGGCAAATGTCGCTAAATTTCTGCCGGAAAAATAAGACAATTTTGCAATTTCCCCCGGATATGAAAACGCAGTCCTTTCTCCGCTTTGTGCAAGCCCGGCGCGCGCGATATCGATTTATGTAAAGGACGCAATAAATATACGATAACAATTTATATTACTCTTTCACGATACCGCCTTGCGCCCGCGTAATCTCTGTTCCTTTTAACAACAAAGAGAGAGTCGCCGGTAAACGGTATAGTGTTATAGTTTTCGTCGCGTACAACTTCTTGCGGAGGAAGCTACTTTGAAAGAGACAACAATAATTCGCAAGTAATTAAACCGTGCCGTCATTTGCCCGCACATGATGGCTGTGTATACGTTACACAAAAAAAAACCTCCCTTCTCTATGAAAGTCATTTCGTCGAGCTCGTCTGTGGTTCCTTTTTGAAACGTATGTGGCTCGTGGTTCGTGCGGAGATTACTTGTTCCGTTTTGAAGACGGGAAACGAAAGACGAGAGCACGCAAAAAGAAGGAAGCACTAAGAAGGGAGGGAAGACACGCGAGACGTGAAGGAGAGAAGAGACGGCGGTCGAGCTCTCGCGAAGCTCCCCGGCTTATTAAACCGCAAGTTCGCGCTCCGCCGCGCTTTTTCGTTCTGTACGTGCCACGGTGACGGCAACTTTGCCGTAAAAACGAGTTATAACTCCCGAGACCAATAATTCGGTCTTAATACCGTAAATTTTTTTCTCTCTCCTCGTCTTGCCCGTCTAGTCTTTTATTTTCAGCTCCTAAAAAAGTTTCCGAGTTTCTCGTTCTTTAAGCCTCGAGAGGATTTTTTTTTAATCCGTTCCATAAATTATACGGCGCGATGCGTTATTCGTTACACCTTTCCACAACGGGCGACATCACGTGTGTGTCGTTCCTTAATTGGGATACGTGAGAAGATACACGGCTCGACGAACTTTGTTGTTGTCCGCCGTTCGTGAATTTCGAAACTGTAACTACGTTCTATCCGTCGACACAAATAATCTCGAGCGCGGAAAAGAGTGGAATTATTAGTTTCGCCGGCGACTTTCGTCGCAGTCGTTCGTTACCGTGTAACGCGCCTCTTTTCCGAAGAAAAAGACCGCCTCTCTTTTTTTTTTTTTTCCCCGAGACGAGAAGAGAAAGTAACTTACGAGACCAATAATGAGTTTTCGATATTTGTTTTCTTTCTGTTCGAGTAACTTTCCAAGTGCATTCTGTATATCTCGAAGAGCAGACGAGGAGAGGAAACACCTCGAGATCACGACCGCGCGCTGCTCTCCATCTTGCGTCGTCGTTAGAAAAATTTCGCTTTAACTTTCAATTTATTTTATTCGCCGAGTCTCGCTTCGTCAAACGAAACTTCGCGAAGAAGATGTGAGCGTCACTTTTTACTTCTCTGAATCTCGCAGAGATTTTCGAAACGAGGACATAGAAATAAAATAAAACTTTACACTATTTCTGTACCGGTTTTTTTTACTACATTTTACGATATTGCAATAAATTATTAAACACAAAAACAACGTAAATTTTTTGCACGAAATATTAAAGAGTTTGTGTACATACATATGTAGTAAAAAAAAAAACAAACAAAAACGTTGTGCATACTTTCTAATTATAATTTGGAAATGGATTGTTGAACTTTTCATCAGCAGCAGCAGCAGCATCCGGAAACAGTTCGCAACTGAGCTAATTAGAATGAGGCAAAAGCGGCTAAAACACATTACACATTATGATACATGTATTCACATTGAAGAAGTTGTACTCCAGGACATTAATTAGGTGCGAAAGCTTCCGTGGAAAAGGAAGTCGGTGCCAAAAGAGAAAAACATTTTTCACATCGTGTTTTAAAAGTTGGTTTTTATACATTTCGGCGTGTATATTCTGTTTATTTTATTTGTTTTTGTATCAGTGTAATTTTTTTAAATGTTTTTATTCACCGCGGAAACAACATGACGCAGCAACGACACGATAGGATCCGCCACTAATCATTTGGAGCAAGAAATCACGCGAATTCGCGATGAGATCCCGCGAAGCGGAACAACACTTGCATAATATCGCGCGCAATACAGCGACGCTTCTTTGGGCACAGCGGGAGGAGGAGAATGTTATCACACCTCCTCCGGCAAATCTCCGAGCAAACTCTCAACCTCGCCTCGCCGACCGATTAGGTCTTTTCAACGACTTTGCCCCAGTAAACCGCAGCGAACAAACTCCCGTTCGTCCCGTGCTGATTTCATTATCGTAATTGACCGCGGAGGCGAAACAAGACACACCACACTCGATAACCGATGGAAAAAAACGGCGGTTACACGATTTTAAATTATTAGGTCGCAATGGCGGCGAAACAATGACGTCTTGTTATGTTTCTTAATGAGAAGCTAATTTGCAATCAGAGAGGGAGAGAGAGAGAGATAGAAAGTTAACGTCGGTGTTAAAATGACCTTTCTGTGATTGACTTTCCACGGGGGATAGAAAGTCCACAACTAAAGTCCGCGGGAAACGAAAGTTTTTCGACGAATCTCCCGTAACTTTTTCGACGCGCTAACTTCCACGTTTTTTTTTCTCCGTCATCAAACTGGCGACAAGAATCTTCTCTTCTCGTCGCGTTTACTTTTCTGCTATTGCTTGGTTTGCTCATAAAGTGACGAAACATCTCATTGTTTTTGTGTCTCTCACACCACGAGAACTTAATTAAAGCGCCGCGGAGAGAGAAAGATCTTTAAGAATTTTTTTACCCGTACAAAAATATTTATCTTGTGTCTTAACTGCTGCGGATATATTTGGAACGGTAATATATATATATATATCCTTTGCCAAAGGTTCTCTGCAAAGCGGGAGTCTCGTATCATATGAAAAACATCCTTGAATTTTCATCTCCCGGCAATCTTCCTCGTCAAAGAAATTGCTTTCCTAGTTAGTCTCTGTCCACTTCTGTGCCTGGCGCTCGGATAATATGATCGGCGATATAATTCGATGGAGGAGAGTCCGTTCCGGAGTGCCATTTCCTCTCTAAACGGATCACACGGTCCAGTGATTTTATTCGCCGCCTTTCGGCGACGTCTTTCCATCTCTTCGCCACTGCCGGGAAATACGTACAGGGTGTTCGGTAATAATCTCGTATCACCTCTCGTACGCAGAGACTTGAGTATCTCGGTAAAAATCCTCTACCGAGATTCGCAATAATTAATAAGTTATTAATTAATGAAGAATAAAAGCGTGTGTGCGTGAAGAGACAGCCGAGCGCGCGACAGCACAGTTGGAGGAGTTTGGTTTTTAATCAACATAATTAACAAATAATTTTTTTATGATTTGGTTTTTAATTAAAATATATAAATAAAATTTGGTTTTTAATTAACATGCATTAATAACATACTTTGTAATTAAAAAAAAAAAAAAAAACGTCTTCGCAATTTTTAAATCAAGATTATTATTTAATAGCCATTAATGTGTTTATAGAGCACTCCTCTCATTGAATCCCTTCAACCGTGAGCTCGCGAAACGCCTGTCTCTTCACGCACATTCGCGGATCTTTATGAAACTCATTAATTATCGCGAAACTCTATTAATTATCAATATAAATTAATAACTCGTCAATTATTGCGAAACTCGCATAATGGCAAAGGACTTCTCGACTAAAGTAAATATACAACCCGTTCTGTACCTGTTCACGAGAGGTAATACGGTTATTACCGCACACCCTGTATATTTTTATCACCTTCCTTTACGCCCGTTTCTCTTCTAACATCCTAAAGCTGCCAAAGCGTGTGCGTATCCGCGTGTACACGCGTTCACACTCATCGTAAGACGACGAGGGCTTGCGATGACGGTGTTAAAGGCGCGCAGCACCAAAAAGCACGGAGAGCTCCATTCTTCTCTCTTTCTTCCCTTTTTCCCCTTCTCTCTGTCGCGCCGGCCTTTGAGATGTTGCATTGGAGCGAATATCGCCGACGAATCAAATGGAATAAAGCGAACAGGGACGACGAGCGAAGAAATCGAAGCCCGGCTGGAAGGACAAAGTCCTGCTGCTGGCGTAGGAAAAGTATAAAAGTCAAAAAGACTTGACAATCGGAATAAATGCTTATTTTGTTACGAGATTTATTTTTTTCTTTGCGTGTGTGATGCTTTGTTTTTTTTCTTTATTGTTTCTCTCCTTGTGTGTAGCCTCACGTTGTATTTAAATCGAGAACTTCTCGATTTCTTCTTTCAGGTGGACGTTACCGAACTCTGTCCATCAGCCACTGTACTGGCGCAACAACTGACTCACGTGGAACTCGAGAGGCTCTCTTACATCGGACCCGAGGAATTCGTACAGGCCTTCGCCAAGGTGAGTGTGTTATTTCTTAGTTTTTTTTTTTTTTTTTTTTTTTACAGTAATGACACAATTGATTGATCGCATTGGTATATAATTTTGAACACTGTTGTGTCTTTGTCTTCTCTCAGGAATCGCCGCATTTGGAAACATCGTTTAAAGATATGAAGAAAACCCGGAATCTCGAGTCGTACGTTCAATGGTTCAACAGACTGAGCTACTTCGTAGCGACAGAAGTCTGTAAGGTAAATACCGTCGTTTCCACGCGTATCAATATTTCTCGCGACGTTTTCATTTCTCGTTTCTCGAACAATATCAAACACATCGGAGCAAAAAAAAAGAAAAGAAAACGAAAAATAAAGAAAAATATCTTTTCGATACATCTCGGATTTGACGAACATGTATCGCGTAATCAAGAATTTTATCTCTTTTTCTCACAGCACGCGAAGAAAAAGCAACGCGTTCGCGTCGTCGAGTACTGGATCGAGACCGCCAGAGAATGCTTCAACATCGGCAACTTTAATTCCCTGATGGCGATCATCGCCGGCCTCAACATGTCCCCGATATCTCGTTTGAAGAAAACGGTGAGCACAAAAACACATCCTCCTTTTAACCCCGAGTAGTATTTTCACATCGCGACTATAGTTTTAGCGATAAACTTACGCAAGAAATATATAAAAAATTAATTCAATTACGTTTGCATCTTTTTTATCTGTACAAATCGGATAAAATATATTAATTGTTTTGATAAATTCAGATGCCAGGTTCACACAGAGGTCTGCTTTTTTTTCTAACTTTTTAACACGTTTTTTTTTATTTAAAATTGTTCTTTTTGCAATACGTTCAATAGTTTTTGAATTTAAATGTTGAAATGACCTGTGATATTTGTAATATAAATAGAACGCGCGCGCACGGTATACAAAATATGTATGCGCGCGTGTGCATACTGAATTTTAATAATAAATTTATTCTTGTACGTCCAATACATTGTTATTATGAATATTTTCTGCGATCGAAATATATATTGAATAAACGCAATTGTTCGAGAAATTTTATTACGATTTTGCGAGTCCCGCGGAAATTACGTCCGGCAAATTGAAACCGGCATCGATACGCTTTATTCGCAATTCGGAGTTGGCGACAATGCAGGCGGTAAATCTCCCAATTTTTCGATAGCGCGTACCTGGGGGAAAAGAGCGTATCTGAAAAGTGCGAAAATCCGCACGGTATACGGTTAGCGCCCGACGCATTTTTCGCGTTAGCGTGCAAAGAGATAATGGCGCGACCGGCGGTATCCCCTTTCGTTTACATCCCTTCGCGGGATTGCGCGGCGGAGCAATAAGCGCCCTGTAATCCTCGTAAATCGAGCGTGTGGCGCGGGCGTGTGACGTTCAACATTGAGCGTGACAAAACGCCGAGAGCCAAATTTCCGTGTCGTTTCTCACCGCGTAGAAAAAGAACCGCCGCGTGAGAGAATCCGCATTCCGCTCTTTCACATATACGCTCGGTTTAAATATGAGGCGGGGGGTTGTGGGGGCTATTTAATGAGTTCCCTCACCGCGATATTTTAACGGATAAGCCCCCGGGTTTCATTTTCGTTGAATTAACATAGGACTTTATTATACGTGCGAAATTATTTTCCGGCATCGCGTATACGAAATTATTTCCGGATGCGACGCGAACGGAAACAGAGAGAGACGTCAGGGAACGTCGCTTGTTGACGAGAAGAAGAAAGTGCACGGGCTCTCAAATTGGCTCGATTGAATTTTTCCTGTCGCGGTTGGCCGTGGGCGTCGCGGAAAGGACCCGAAATGTGGCCCGCGATCTGGGTTAATTAAAAAGTTTCAAGTCAAACGGCGTTGCTCGGCAACGTTGTCCTCGCGCCATTGCCGTTCCTTTCGTCTCGTTGGGAATTAGCTAATTGTCCGACCGGCGTTCCACGCCCACGGGGAAGGACTCGCGCCATTACGTATTCTCGATTTCCACGCGGATGCACTCCGTCCAGGAATTCCTTTAATCCAGTCGTCGTCGCTCCCGACGGAACGCTCCCTTCCTCTTCTTTCACACACACATCCACACACACACATACATATCGAATATTTATCTCAATAATGTTGAAGCAAATCGCGTTTTCGCATAAAAAAATTTCATTTTTAATTTAATTTTTAATAAGCTCTGGAGAGCTTATTATTCACAAGTAGTTGGAATTTTTTAATTTTACGGATACGAGGAAATGCAGCGTGATTTTGAAATTTCCTTCTTTTTTTCAAAACAAGTTCTCCGGTATAGATGTAAGAAAATATTTTGTAAATATTAATTTACAACGTGTATAATCAATATAATAAGAAACTCTCTGAAAACGGTACAAAAAAAAAAGAAAGCGATGAATATTAAATAGTTTCGAAAACAATATGTGACTCAGAAGATACTTCATTATGATTAAAACGAGATTTTTGTACGGTAATAATGTTAAACAAGTGACTATCAAAGTTCTTCCGGTTTGTACTGTAATTAATGCGTATATACAATCAGCTGTTTCACGAGATGCTTCAATGAATGACCATTATCCACCGCTTCGCGCTAATAACGAGCTTATTACGGGCGCACCGCGGATTGAGTTTGAGAGATCTCGTACAAATGATCCAGAAAGAACGGAGAGGAGAATTGCAAATTGAAAGGAAGCCATTGCGGTGCGCGTTGCGAATACCGGCGCGCGCTATTCCTCCGCAATTGCAATCTCCCGGCCAATTTCGGACCGCTCTCCTCCTCGTTGCACAAAATCGAGATTATACGTCATCAAATTCGAATCCGTTAGTCGCGAAATTTTATAACTCAAACCAGGACAGAGGAGAGACAAACGATATTACCCGACGCGAGGTGAAACGACGCCGGCGGGAAAGAACAAACGTGCCAGTCACGCACGGAAAAATGGCGGAGGTAGAAATATGCGCGAATTTTACATCTATCGCGTGACGAACGGACGAAAAAAAAAGAAAAAAAAACCAAAAGAAAAACCCGAGGCACATATCGTTCTCGTCCGAAGACATTTCAGACAAAAGATTCTCTCGATTATATTGTCGAGATGTTCGTCGTCGCGAAATTGTATCGTGCTCTTTCCTCTCCTCTCCCGTGCTTCTGGAAATTCGCAAAATTACTCGCGTTTGTCGCGTGCGAGAAACATGTACACGCTCGGTCTTGTTTCAGTAATACAACCGCGCGGTGGAAATCGCGAGTGATGAGAAATATCGGGAAATGCTTTTTCCTCGTTTTCAATTACGAGTTTAACTAACCGGTCGGTGCACATTTCTCCCTTCTCTCTAACGTTTGATACCGCGGGACGCCCTATATATGTACGGAAGTTCATTGGACCGAGCTTGGCTGATTTATACAGAACGGGCCGCGCGAAATAATTGCTGAAACTATCAACGAACATGTCTGCGATGCGGAGACACGCGGGGAGGGGGAGATTTGCTCGGTAATTTTCGTTGATGAAAATTTAATGCCCTTTACTTTTGTACGACCGGAGGTTCCATTCATGGGACTATCGCGCGCGCGAGAGAGAAAGAGAGAGAGAGAGAGAGAGCAATGCGATGTGTGATACGCTCCCTGGCAGTTAGATCGTCAGCAATTAACTGATCCTTTCATATGCGCGAGGATAATCGAAACTAACGTAATTGCATGCC
Organism: Pseudomyrmex pallidus; assembly: GCA_014825455.1. Lineage (NCBI taxonomy): Eukaryota > Metazoa > Arthropoda > Insecta > Hymenoptera > Formicidae > Pseudomyrmex > Pseudomyrmex pallidus. Next base: position 32,420 of record QVNV01022775.1, on the reverse strand, counting down.
GTAAATTTCGACGATTTTCTGCGCAAAAAAAAAACGGTCCTTCTCTCCGCGCCGTTGCGTGGATTATTGAGTTTCATAAAAAAAAATCGTTGTGTACGCTATAAATATTTTTTTTTTTTTTTTTTGACGACGATTAATAGAGATATTTCAACATATTTGCTGCCGAAAAAATCGCGCGTTTGAACGATTGTAATATCCTGCAAAATGTGAAGTTTAAATGTAAAGTTGCTCAATGTTTTTTTTTCTTCAGGAGTATTCTGGTCCGGTTTCGAAAAAATACAAATGTGCCATTTGTATTAAAATGTTCGTTTAAACACGCCCCGTTTGTACATTTTAATTCAATTCTTTGTTTTATATTTATTTTACTCGTAAAGTGAAGAAAAACAAGCCGCGAGTATCTCCGAGTTTAGTTAATTTTTAACTCGACGGAAAACCTCGACGGTAGATCACTTCGCACGATTCATCTTTCTTATATCGCGAATACGCGGTTCTGCCGGAGACATGACGTCGCGAGGATGCAATATCGCATGCACACACACAGCGGCAGGGATTAATTTACTAGGCAAATAATCTCCAAAGAACATCGTCTTCTTCGCGAGTGGAAAAGACTTTCCGCCTTTCAAAAAACTAATTACGTTTGTTCACGACTATTTCGCCGCTTCCATCCCGCGCATTTCAAGTTGCGTCGTCTCTCGTTTCCTACCGAAGGATTATACCAAATCCCCGCTCTCTCGCCTGATGATGAGATTCTTTTACTTGTCAGAGCAGAAAAAATAAGTTGTGAAAAAAAAAAAAAATTGCTTGAAAATGAGTCGTCGCAAGTTGTAAACTTTTTCAGGTAGAGCAAGTGGAGGAAAACTAAATAAGTGCGGAAGGGCAAGTTGCGCTTGAAGACAAGAAAATTGCAATCAAAAAAGAAAAAAGGTTGTATTTACGGTGGGATATATATAAAAATTAAATTAGATTTCGTACTTACTCATGGCACACAATTCTATCTCTCAGAGGTAAATTAACCGATCAAATTTTGCGAGATCATCGGACTTTCTTATATCGGTGCTTGAAAAACGTTTTCTTCGTCTATTTTTTTTTTTTTTTTCCCGAGAAAAAATTCCTGATTACTGGCGTCTCCCGCGGCTCTCGTTCCTATATTTTTTCGCTGATCTTTTTCCGGAAAGTAGATTCTGTTCCTTCCACACGATCGTATTCCGACATCCTCTCTGCCGCATCCAGTTTCAATTTACCGGATCTGGCAGGAGTCCCCGATTGCCACTGTTTTTGCTCTAGACGAGCGTTTCCGGCGGAGTCGAATCGAGTCGGGCCAAGAAAAATGGCTCCCACCAGGAACGGGAGGAATTCTCTCGAGATCAAGCACCCGCGAGACAGGATCAAAATCAAAATCTACGGGGATAAAAGATTTTACGAAATGGCGAATTATTTATAAGGCTTGGGTCCATATACCGATCTGAAATCGGTACGATTTCGAATATTGTATCTCTCGAAACATAGAACGTGGAAAAGATTTTTCGAATAAAAAGAGAGATTTGCTTCAATAATTCAACGTTCTTATAAAATACGTGTGCGAAAATAAAAATCCGTTCGTGTGATTTATTAAGAAACTAAATATCATTTCAATGACTTTGAAAAAGACAAAATTGTATCGAAAGGAGGAGAAAATGTAACAATAATACAAACTATTACACCGCAAATGACACACGATGTAAAGAGAGGACGCGTTTTCGTTGTTTTCAGTGGTCAAAGGTGCAATCCGCCAAGTTCTCAATCCTGGAACATCAGATGGACCCGAGCAGCAATTTCAGCAGTTATCGTAGCACGTTGAAGGCCGCAATGTGGCGTAGCGCTGGCGCCACCGACGAACGCCAGCGTATCGTAGTGCCCTTCTTCAGCCTTCTCGTCAAGGACCTTTACTTCCTCAACGAGGGTTGCAGCAACAAGTGAGTGTAATATCCTCCTATCTCATCAAACATTGACTATCTATTCGCAGCTTTTATCAATTGTAATTACGCGCGCAAACAATATTTACACTCACACACACAAGTCGATAATTGTACTAATATGCACTAACAAGTTAAAAAGAGACACAAGCTCGTTCGATTTTATCAAGTTTGATGTATTGTAACATAAAAACGCATTTGCAATATAATATTGTTTTGCAAACACGTTATATGAATCCAATTGTTACGATTTTTTTTAATGTCGCGAGACACAGGAAAACTAAATTTCGTTTGGTTATTTAAACATCAACGAGTTTTTATTACATTTTATATCGAATTTGGCAAAATTCGAAGGGTCATCTCCGGTCATTACTACCCTTGTTAGTAGCAAAATAAATGACCGATCAAACGTGATGTACGTGTCGGGGGTGCAACACCATCACCTTCCCGCGGAGATCGAGATTATCGATTGCCGCAACGCGTGCCAGATGCAACGCGTGCTCAAGCTTTCGACGAGCTTTCTCGCGGTTAATTAAGGGATTGGCCGCTCAAGTTCAGTTACGTGTGTTTCAGACTGCCAAACGGTCACATCAACTTCGAGAAGTTCTGGCAGCTGGCGAAGCAGGTGACCGAATTCATCGCGTGGAAGCAGGTCGCATGTCCGTTCGAGAAGAATCCGCGCGTCATTGCCTTTCTCCAGGCGAGCCCCGTGCTGACGGAAAACAGTAAGCAATATCCATTTCTGTTCCCGCTGCAGAAAATACGAGAACGTACGTGAACCTTGTGAATTTCTCCGTTTTTCTGTTTTTTTTTTTTTTCTGTCACAGCTCTCGCTCTGGCTTCCTTCGAGTGCGAGCCGCCCGACAACAATCCGGAGAAGGAACGTTATAAAGCTTTAAAGTGAGTAGCATAAAAAAAATATTGTAGAGAATGCGGATAGAAATGATGACATATTTTGTTTTTATTTGTAAAATCAATGTGAAAAACAAACGATCCATACGCGTTGTGGAGTAACAGAGAATTGTGTATTAGTCAATAGAAGAAATTTGCTCGCGCGGCGCCGTAATACAGTTTGATTGGATCCCTAGACAATACCAATATCAACACGCGGACGCGTCAAGCATTTTGTCCTAACGAAATTTCAGTACAATCCAATCTGTAATCTCAACAGGGATTTGACGGCGACTACACGGTTTGTGTTTGTGTTGCATTTAATTCCGCGCGTGTGTTAAACTTAATGCGTTACCGTATTACCGCGTCGTTGTTGTCCGAGGACACACACTTCGCGAAAATTATAATTAGAACGCGCGCGCGCGCATATTTAATTGAAACGAAACATTTACGTGTGGCGAGATAAAAGAATTTTCCTGCGTGTGTGTCGACAGGTCCGAGATGAACGCCCAGTGAAAACAAGCTACGCCGATACAAGACGAATGGGAACGGTATTGATATAGAAAAAGAAAAGAAAAAAAAATACGTGAAAATACGTTTATAAATATTAATAATTATAAAATGCGTAAATCGTAGTTAGTTTATTCGCGAAGCAAATGAAGAGAGGGAACGTGGAGGACGACACACCGGACTCGAGTGTGTTAGCAGGACGACCTACGTGAATATTTTCGTTTCGTGAATTGTTCTTTTTTTTTTGTTTTTGTTTTTTTAAGACAAAATCAAAGTTAATTATCATTGTTAAAGATATCAAAATTGATCTGTGGAATTACCGCTTGATTTTTGCCAACTGAAACCAAGTAATGAAAGTATTTCAGTTGTTGCGAAGGAGAGAACGCACTATAAGAAAACTGTACAGAGCGGGGAAATTTGTTTGGAAAAAAAAAAAAACAAAAAAAAAATCAACAGCCAAATTGTTCGGTTGACCGTCAAGCAACAATCAATAGTAAAAGTGCGAATCGTCAAATGAGCGAAGTTGTACAGATCGATCGACGTTCGCGAGCGATTATTGTGAAGGGATCGGGAGATCTGCAGGCTTCGACTGTTTCGCGTGGCCGGAAGAAGAATTTTCCGCATGGTGAACACACGGCGCGATTATCGAGTTGGAACGCGCTCCTCGAGGACGACTGTGAATTTCGCTCGACAATGTTGCGTAGCCGTAAGTATAGTTCCTAAGCCCTTCGGACCCGTCGCTAAGCTTCTCTCTCGCGCGAAACCCCCTCCCCCGCGGGAGAAAAAGAAACATATATATCTCCGGACGGAGAGTTTTGTTTTTTCGAACGCGATTCAGCGAGAGAGAGAGACACACGCTCGGGATCCGCCCGGGAGAGATCGCGAATCGACGCGCGCTCCGATCTTTTGTACATAGGCCCTTTTGATATACGCTACCAGGCTCCTAGATGTGAGAAGTAGGGTCGTTCCTGTAGAGATTTAAGCCCGTGCGGATAAATTCCGGGAAAAAAAAAAAAAAAAAAAAAAAAAAAAAAAAAAAAAGATTTTCTTTTGAGACACCAATCGCGAGAACGGTCAATTGAGGCGGGGAAGATGGAGAAATGTCGACAATCTCGGCAGAGAAGGACACGCGGCTCGGCCGTAAGCGCGCGTTTCTTCTATGATTGATGATTTTGGATCAAAAGTAACGATCGACGAATTTTTCTCTTTTTTCACTCTCTCGCTCATTTTCTGTTTTTCCTCTGTGACGCACGCGATTAAAACTCGTGAGGAAACGCGATCAAAATTAATAAATTTTGGGCATGATAATCCGGCGTTGAAAATATAGAAGAAAAAAAACAAAAATTATTAATACGCGAAATATTTTCACCGAGGTTGCGCTCGTAATTACTCTTGCGGATTTAATAGCGTGACATATTACGTGGATTTACGAGAATTATTGTGTTCGCGCGCGCGTATAAACGCACTCGCTTTCTGTTTATTAACGCGATTTAATTACCACGTGAGTAATTGTAAGTCGTCGTTGCAAATTTCACGGTGAAAATTACGCTCTTTAATGTCTCGGAGTGATACGATCGACGAGGGTAAATTGTTAAAAATTATTATCGTCCAGAGTCGGCTTTTACGCGCGCCAACAAATTGGACCTGTTAATTGACGTAATTAATAAACGTAAATTTATGAGCGGTGTAAAGCTACACACGGCGGAAAATTTGAAAATATGTACAAAACACAAATCTGATAAAATGTGATGAAATATCGGAGATTCCGTCGTTAATAAATGTCTCAGACATGTTTTTGCGTGCGTCGCTGTGTTTCTTTTTGACAAAATCACGTATGTTTTTCCTCTTAAATCTTCCGAGTCTTTCTTTTTTCGTGTTCGAATTGACAGAATCCACCGAATTATGTATGCGCCAGATGCTATACATTTCCGCGTTTCTTTTTATAAATATATATATATATATATACTCTTTCTCCTTTCTCTCTCTCTCCCTCTCTCTTTCTCTCTTGCGCAGATATAAATTCAAGAAAAGAAAACACATGTGTTTCCGAACAGTTATAGGGACCAAGAGTTCGTTTCTCCTGGGTACGTAAACTTTGCCCGTGGCACGACAAAATGCCGGGAAATCGCGATGGCACGATCGAAGAAGGGAAACAAAACGAACTGTTTCGAATTTCGCTTACTGGGTCACGCGACCCGAGAGAAAAATTGCATGCAAATTTCGAGAAGCGCGTTTTCCGGGCGCCGATTTTGCTTAAATCTGAAAAAAAAAAAAATAACACTCGGAAAAATGACAATGGATTTTTTTGTATAATAAAATTCTGCGATTATGTTTTTGTTCTCGTCGATAACGCGTTAAAGATGAAAGCTTTTGTTTTCTTTCACGCCGTTTCCCGTTGATTCGACCTCTTTAAACAAGAACTCCATATCCGTTCTCGTTTCTTCTTGCGGTCGCGATCGATGTAGCGATTGTCAGAAATAGACAATCGCGGTTTTCCTTCGTTGACGAGAATATTTTCCGTTGCATTTTTCATGCGTTGTCTGGAAGCTAAAAATGTGGTGACTTGTTCGATTTTCTTTCTTTCTCCAGTGCGGGTTTTTAGACAACGTGTGCGTGTACATGTTTGCGCGTGACGCGATTTTTCTCTCGGCGCGTACGAAGGAAAACAAAGTGGCGAGTAGATACGAGATGCGCTTTAGCACGAAGTGTACAGAAGGATCGCGCATAACAAAGAAAGTATAATTTATCGATTGAAAAAAAAAAAAAAAACTGAAAAATTGCGCGCGAGCTCTGCGCGAATCAGGTCGTCGTAAAAACTGCTCACCTCTCATTGCGTCGCCGTTAAAATAAATTCACAAATTCCGTTATATAATCACGAAGCAACGCACAAGACGTATTAAAATGCAACGCGATATCGTCCGATTTTTCTTGCGTGCTCTTTGCCGTATTGCATCTTTTTTTATATATATACGTATATATATATTTGTTATCGAATGCAATGACTTCTCTCGAATCATATTTATTATTTCGTACGCCTTGTACGCACGTATATACAAACCATCAATATCTACGTGTTTTTCAAACGTACGTTTCGTACGCGTTTGTACGAAAATGTTTTTAGGAAATTTTTTATTGTATATAGCGAGATATAAAAAGTATTGATAAAATTACGACGTGTAGTTTGAAAAATGTGCGCCGAAAACCTCGTTGTTGTTAATCAACATCTCCTTTTTAAGACTTTTACAAATTTATATATATATAGACCGTCGATTTTTTTACTTGCCGTTTTACAAAAATATTTAAAATAAATATCCGTCTCTCTGTCGTCCGCACGGTGTGTAATCGTTAACTCGCATTGCGGTGATTTGTCACATTCGTGCGAAGAAGAAGAAGGAAAAAAAAACGTGTGATCTGATTACGTCGCAGGCTCGCGGCAATTTTTCACAAGTAGTAACAAGACGACGATTACATCACTTGCACGTTATCGTAAAATCAATTGACTAACAAGTAAGACTAATTGTAATGCAGTAAGCGGCGCGCGTGTTACATTGTCAATATTCATAGCGTTGTATTGTGATCGTTGATCATTCGTGTTCATCAACCCTTCCTCCCCCTCCTTGTCACTTCGACCCCTTCTGCTCGGTCTCTCCCTCTCGACGCACTTCGAAGTTGTCACCGTTCATTTTCACCACTATCCCCCCCTCTCCTTCCTCATCATCCTTCGGATATCCTCGACGAATCGTCTGTCGTGCTATTTTCTACGATTTTTGTATAACGTGGACAACAACGCCAAGTAAAAATTCGCCAAGCGAAAAAGCGTCGTGGACCCTTCGTTCGGCGACGACCGTTTCCACAATTAAACGAAACGTTTCTCAGAGCATTAATTCTTCGCTCTATCACTACTTTGTGATTCCCTCTCCTCCCCCGATCGATCCCTCATCGTCGCCCCTTCTCCTCGCACTTCAGACAACATCTAGTGACGTTCTATAATAGCTAACGATTCTTGTACATAATAAGAAAGTCGTGTGTGTGTGTATATACAATTACAATACGTATATCTGTACGTTACTTAGATCTAAATAAAAAAAAAAAATTAAAAAAAAAACCAGAAAAAAGAAAAAAAAAACAACATAGGCCACGAATCGAATTTAGAGAAACGGAAGCGGAAATTCCGTTTCGCGGCGCGTCGGAAATCGACGATTAAATAGTATTAGTAACGAAGTTGGCGGATCGGCCAAATGTGTGCGAGAGAGAGACCGCCGTACCACTTTCAAACATGTGCGTGCGTTCATCCACGAGCGATTGATTAAGCTAAAGACGACGGATTAAAACAAACAAACTCTTGCTTAACGTCTAGTCATTAGATTGTTAGTTTTACCCGGATCTGCGTTGTCGAGAGAACGGTTCGGCGTGCGCGTGTGTTGTTTCTCACTTCTTTGAAGCATTTATAGTACAGATGATTTTTTTTTGTCTCTGCGGCTTAAAACGGCGTGTACATTTCACGGAATATCTTCCACGAGATCTTATTTAATGTTTCCCCCGTGAAGAGGTGTTACAACATAAATAATGTAGTATACATTTGTATATAAATATGTGTATTGATATATTTGATCATTGTGTCATTTCCGTGTGCTTATTATTGCAGCGTGACAAAAAATCGGCAACGCAGATTCCCGGGTCCACACTTTATGCCTAAATTTATAAGCTAGTTAGATTATTAACATTTTAATTTCGAAAGCGCGCGTATTTTGCTTTGTATCGACATTCCCTTATTGCGACGTAAGATCATAATTGCACGTATGTAGATAGGATCGTTTTCCGTGTAGAGAAGAATATTCTCTTCGAGAAGCAGCTTGCACTTTTACGTTTGTTTTTACTTTCTAAGCAAAAGCGCAGTTTATGTATTTTAATAATAATTTTTAATCACTTTTTTCGCATGTGTATGTGCGCGCTACGAAAAACAAAAAAAAAAACAAAGCCGCAAATCTCAGTTACTCGAGATCACTTGCGTTACTCGGGATCACTTGGTTTCTCGCCAGGCAAAACTTCGGCAATCACGTCTGTAATGTGATTTGTAAGTTTCTTTCTTGTTCGCGAGCGCGAAGGATTATGTGAACTTTTTTCTTGTAATCTCTTTGCGAAGAAAAGTACGTAAGTAAGAGGATCTTTTGAAATTTAATATGAATCAATGTTTGATCGTATATTTGCTGTTTCGTATGTGAATTTAATGTTCTTCGTCGTTTTCTATCTGTGTGTCCTTATTTTATCGAGCGAGAAATGTAATTATTTGACACAAGCGAACAATGTGGAAAACGTTTATATTATATAGCTCTCGTCTGATCAGCCTATAAATCTCTGTACGCAACGGTGTAAGAATTTTTATTAATTTAGCGTTGTAGAATTTACATAAACCGCGAGAACACAACCGCGTCGTTTTATTTCGCGGATTTTTATTCAATTTGTAATCATCACATGCCATCATGTTTGAGTTGAGATCACACACCTTGGACGGAATCGGGTCAGAAATGTGTTGGGACTATTGTACATAAAATAGGCTCAATCATGTAACAGTGACAGAAAAGCAGCAATTACAATTACTGTAGAAAAAAAGATGTCTTAACGAATAAACTGCAAATTAACAGAAACTCACTCTTGTGTTTATTACATCTGGGAATTTCTTCACTTACCTGCGTGGATCTCGCGGTGCGAAAAAATGCAATAATCAGTATTGCGTACACGCAACAAAGTAAGTATCTATTAGTCATTATTATATTTACAAACGATGCCGAAAATTCGCAATCAACGTACACTGCTCCAATATGTACATGCGCTACATGTTTTTTATACAGAAAAAACAATCTATATTTGATCTGATGAAAGATTGAATTGTTTTATAACACACTATCTACCTATCATCGATTCTTTGATTTTTTGATCGATCCAGCGACGGTAATACGCCACTTTAACGTAAACTCCGGGTTTGTTCGCCTCTCCGCAATGCTGACCCCAACTGGTTATTCCGTACAATGTAAAAACTCCTAATGTAAAAAACATAAAAATATATAATATAAAAAATATAAACAGTGTGTTAATTAAAAGTTATCGCACATTTAATCTAAAACTAAAATCATTCAAACAATTTTCATAGAAACTACTTTTTTCTATTTCTCTCTAGAAAAACTTTTTCCTCGGCGATTTTAAACTTTACTGATTACATTACCATTGTGATAGCACGCCAAAGGACCTCCGGAATCGCCGTCGCAGGTGTCGATACCTTCGTCAAGATATCCGGCGCACATCATTCCGTCGCTTATGGCACCTTCGCCATAAACGTAATCGGCTTTGCAGATTGACTGGTCCAACAACGGGACCCAGCCGTATCGCAAGTCCTTCGATTGCGCTGTAAGAGAAACAACAACGATCCGACTTATCCTACAAAGTCAGCTTAAAGTAAATCCTCTCTTTGGTATCCCGCTTACTCGTCTTTCCCGTTTCGATGCTGCCGAATCCGCTGATCGTGCAATTGAGTCCGACTGTGTACTTGGAGCTCTCGGACGGCAAGCAAATTGGCATGATATCCTTGCCGAGTGGGATACCCCGGCCTTTAAGCAAAACCAGAGCGATGTCGTTGTTCATCCTGTGACCTTTCCGGAATTCCTCGTGCACGTAGTAATCCTCGATATTGGCCTCAGCTTCCGTCCCCTCGTCTATCTGATGACGTCAGACGCACGTTGTGAAGTATATACATCGTGTGTTTGGCAAATACAAACACACATTGTCTCTCTTGAGATAAAGAGAGAGAGAGAGAAATCTCTTATGAGCGGAATTATTTACTCACATCTGTGTTGTAATCTCCAGCGCGAACAAAGTAGGTGCCTTTGTTGTAGCCTTCCAAACAATGCGCTGCCGTTAGCACGTGTAGGGGCGATATGATAACCGCGCCGCACCAGTGACTCGATCGACTGTGTCCTCGTACCCGAATACTGGCCTAAATTGTATGCCGCGATTTTGTTTTGATTTCATAATTGTTTTTAATACAAAAAAATAAAAGTTTGATAAAAAAAAAACAATCACCTGCCAAGGGTAAGTGCCTCTTGGAGCGACGGAGCCATGCACTACTTTCTGAAATATCAGATCGTCGTCGTCGTTGAAATCTTTGGCGCGCTGACCGCAATTCGACGGAAGTACCTCGTCGATATTTATTCGTTCCGATAATTCCGAGTCGCTTATCCAATATGACTGTTTAATAAACAGGAAAAACATTAGGATAAAGAAATAAATGAACAAATAATATGTGTGAAATATTGAAAATGTTTATTCGTTCAAATTATTGCAATTGACACCATTTACATTTTAATAAGAAATTACATGTAAGACAACGTGCCTTCTGAGGGTGAAAAAGAAAAAACACCGCGCGTTTAATATTCTTATTTTTAATACATCTTATAAGTAATTTAAATGAAAATACAAAATACTTTCCAATTTGTGAATATAATTACGTTACAACGAATAAATGTTTGTTTTGAGTTACCTCAGCATTATTAATATCTCCAGGTGAGCAAATTACACCTGCGTCCTCATTATGATCGCAATTATGCTGACCCCAGTGATTATGCTCGCAACGATATAATTGCGATTCGTTTCCATGGCAGAAAACCTAGTTTGCAGAAATAACAGAGAAGTTTCCGTGTGGCATTAATTTCTCCAATATAAAATATATATTAATAATAAATATACACGCGTATGAAAAGATTAAAAGAGCTAAAACCAACATCTCAAGAGAAATGAAAGATAAATTCTTTGCGACCCGAGTAACTTCGTTAAAAAATTCTTAGAGATGAAAAATTAACATGTCTACAACTGAAATATAAAAAATTAATTGCACGATCGCAATTACCTCGTCAAGCCATATCGGTCCTTCGCCTGGACCGAAGAAGCCATCTTTCTTGGCCATTGCGACACCACCGTAACCCAGAGATCTGCAAATGACCGTTGCTGTGGCATTCGTGAAATCGTCATCGCACACGGTACCCCATACCCCGTGATGACGAACTTCCACTCTTCCTTCCAGAAGAGAGCTGCCATTTGCCAGGCGCAGTTCGAACGGTGCCTGAAAAGCCAAACGGATATAAAAGAGATCCGTTTAGTTTCGATCTTTTCCGTCCAGAACTTACATCGCAATGCTCCGGACTTTCGTCAGATTGATCCGGACAGTCGACCACCTCGTCGCAGATAAACGGGGTAGGTATGCAAATCGGACTGTTGTCGCACTTCCAGTGACCCTCCTGACAGGTATGGACCGCAGTCTTGCACACAACGCCGACAGCTTCTTCCGGCTGACAATTGTGTTTTTTTTTTTTTTTTTTTTTTTTAAACAAATTCGTAATGAGATTTAAATAATCGAGATTTAAGAAACGTTGTTACAAATAAACACGAGATAGTCTAGGCAATTTCTCTAACCCGTTAAAGTCGCATTCCCGCAACGTGGTCTCGTTCCCGCGACATTTCAACTGGTCCACCATAAATCTTGTGGGTGGATCGAGATTTCCGTAGAATCCACCCGGTCTAATCTCCAAAGCTCCGAGATCGAAACCGAGCTCGTTGCAAACGACGTCGGCATTGATCATGCCGAAACCATCGTCGCACACTTGTCCCCAAATTCCATGAACTTTTTTTTTTTTTAACAAAAGGTTTTTTTAAAAACAAACGTATATATTCATCTCGTTATTATATTTTTCCAATACGCGCGCGTATATATACTCACCTTTAACTTCAATTCGACCCTCATAGCTGTTATTTGCGCCAGCTAAACGAATATCGTAATCGAGATTTTCAATTGTGCAAACACTCTCGTCGCTGTGATCGCCGCAGTCGTTTTTGCCATCGCATACCTGTGTTTGATTTATACACTTGCGATTATTGCAAACATACATGTCGTCGCAGTTCAGGCTCCTCTCTTTCATCTCGTAATAATCGAACTGTTTGTCGGGCTTAAGTGCGCCAGTCAAACCGATATTGCCGCTGCTCAACAAACACATATTGCCGTCCGATCTGAAAAACGGAATACGTAACTTTGCGAATGATTGCTAGTGTTAATTACTACGTTGTGCATATTACACGAAGAAGTAATTAACTCGATCTCTCGCAATATCTCGCGCTCGTTGCAACGAAACAAAATCTTTTTTTCTAGTATTTCGTTAATTTTCGAACGAACTTGTGATTGAACGAGCGGCAAGTGAAATCCGCTTCTTTGCATCTCAAAGCGCAGGTTTTCAACGGCGTGTTCAACCACTTTTCCACATCGTGACCCTCGAGTTTGTGCTTCGCGGATTTTTCGAAAAGGTTGAGATCCATTCTGCAGACTCTTTCGTCAGCTCCGTTCGTGCAGTCCTTCAAAAATCACGTTAAATAATTACTGCCTTTGTCAATTCGATTCAAATAAAATGTGGAAAGTGATATCTTACTTCTTCTCCGTCGCAGACCCACGGGGACGGAATACATTCTCCTGGCATGCATTCAAAATGCTTGGGCAAGCACTGACCAGACAGCTTCGGCTTTCTCGGATCTACAAAGAATTGTAAATAATAAATACGCAAGCACGTCCACACGTGTTTATTTCGCGTCGAATGCTAGAGAGTTCTTCTTGACTAATTATAAAAATTTGAATTAATCAAATTTTATAATACGCACCGATATTGCCACAGGAAGGAATGTCGCAATATTCACGTTTTCCGGGTGACGTGAAGCACCACGTCCTCGATTCCTTGTCGGGATTGGGATTTCTGCAGTAGTTGTGCGTTTTCAGTTTGTCTCGCACTTCTTTATTGACAATCTGCGATAACGGAAATTAAACTTGCACCTTGATCTCTTTATCTCTCTTTCTGTATTTTTTATGCAATAAATTTTATGTGCACATGTGTATAAAAAAAAAAACTTACATTCACGCGCAACTGATGCGCGATTCTCTCATCAGCCCACGGGAGACATTCCTTTCCCGATGCCGTCACATTGGCTTTGCCGGCATATTGATTTCCTTTTCCGTAAATGCAGCCTGGATAAACGTAAATGTGATATATCATCGCGGCAAATTATTAAAAAAAAAAAAAAACTATTTTAAAATAGATTTAACAATTCAAGTTAAAGCTAACCAATATCGTCGTAAGGTCTTTTGCAAACAAGTGAGTGTTCTTTTGTCTCGGCTTCGCAGTCTTCGGTGTGCCAGAAGAAATAATCTGTGTCGCATGTCGACTCCGGTTGTTCGTGACACGGAAATTTCCGTTTTATCACAATGCAAAGAGGACGAGAGCTTCCTCCCGGTGGTAGTTTCGTCTCGTTCATCCACCCCGGCCACCATTTCGTAAATCTGACGTTAAAAGCAAATTTAAAGGAAAATACGATTTTTATTTCCTCGAGTTCGTTAACTCTCACGTTTTTCACAAAAAATATAATTTATGAAGAGGAATATATTTGAGACAAATTGAATTAATCATAAGCAAACATTGAAGCTTCGATTAGTACTTGAATTTGGCATGAGCTGAATCGCCCCAGAGCCACAAGATGTGGCTCATTGTCGTGAAACCGAAGCCGGACGTCATGATCGAGCTAACTTCCGAATGCGACTGCAACAGCCACTCCGACACGAAGTTGTTTTCTGCCTGGCTGGTGATGTCGATGATCCGTGCGTTCCTTCGTGCGCAGTACTCCTGAGCCTCGGCACGACTGAATCCGCTATCGGGATCAGCCAAGTGGTAACATTGACCCTCATGCGATATCTCGTCCTTGCGGCAATGCGCGACGCGATTAGGAACGCATCGCACGCCAATTGCATCTCTATCCACTCGACATTCTTGATTATGTGTGAATCTGTTATTAGATATATCGCCGCAATTAAATTTCTCACCGCGCGTGAATGAATTTTTTCTTTCTTTACGTTAAATTTTTAATATTCCATAAAAAATTTATATATATTTGCAAAACTGTCCGCAAGTCTCTGACTTCTATCTTACTTGCACGATTGAAATCTGGTCTCGTTGCCGATGCACGTCACGGAGTTCGCAGCGATCCAACTTGGCGCTTCATTGCGATTGTTTCTTCCTTGCCAAGCCATTTCGGCGCCTCTGCAATGAGGAACAAAAGAATTCGTACGATTTGTCACATCGCGCTTTCCGCACTCTGTGTCCAATTTGTTCCAACTCAAGATTTAAAGTCAGGCTTGTCATAAACGAAAATATGTATCGCGATGTGGAAAGTTTTTTGTTTTTTTTGCATACCTAACGTAGCCTAGTTGTCTGCACACAACGTAAGCTTCCTTCAACGTCCAACTGTTTCGGAAATCGCACACGACGCCCCAGCCGGGCATCGCACCCTGCACCTCGACATATCCCTCGTTAGGTCCAGAACCGCCTCTCAAACGTATCGCCTGTTTAATAATACACATAGAACAGAATATTATTTGCAAGTCGAAATTAATTTTTGCGCAGCTCTCTCTTTCCGTCTGTAAACGTCCTCACCTGACCGGATATTGGCGTTCGTGGAACAGATTTTCTCGAGTGAGTCAACGGTTGCACCGGATGTACGTAATACACGGGAAACGGAGGTTCCACTGGAAAAAGAATAAAAATTCTTTATTTATTTTTTTTTGTTCAATTATTGCGTTTGCTCGAACAACACTAAAATGTCACTCACAAAATTATTGATGTCGCAATATATATGATGTATCATATTGTTAATAATTTGTTATTAACGTATGTTATAGCGCACAATTATAATTATAAATCATGCAACGGTTAAACGCAGAGCGTGCCCGAGCCAATCAATTTGTCAAAATAAAATATTTGAGCGCGAAAGCATCGGGGAAACAAAATGCTCCGAACGATATTGCGCGCAAAAAAAAAAGCAAGAAGAAGAAGAAAAGCCATTCAAGAGAGCGATCGGGAGTGAGTAACTCACCAAATTCATTTTTCACGAGCGCTCATTGCGGAAACACACGGGTCCGTATCGCATTAAATCTTCAGCTTACCTTCGTGAAACGGCGCCGCTTCGATATTGAACAGTTCGACGTCGACTTTTTTCGGTCCGATCTTCATAATGACGGATGAAGCACTCTCGGTCGTTGTCTCGGTCTTGTTTTCGAAAATCAGTCTGGGCTTCCAGACGTTTTTTTTATCGTCCAGCACGTCCACGTTGTAATCGTCTATCTCGGGCTCGTTGATATCCGGCGGCTGCGGATCCGCGTAAGTTATCTTCGTGTCGCTGCTGTTCAGATCGTCCTGTTCAATTGAGACGGTGGGCAAATCGTACCTTCTCGTGCCGTTGGAATTCGCGGCGAAAGTTCTTTCTCTTCTCGATAGCGGATTTTGTCGAGTCGGAGTTATCTGCGTCGTCGATGTGAAGAACGGAGTGGAGTAAATGTGAGTGTCTGGTGAGAGAGAAAAATTTCAAGTTTGGAAAATCGAGTTTTTCACTACGTAAATTGTTGATAGAAAATGTGTATTTACGTACTGTTGAACGTGTTGCTCCAGTTGACAGGCTTCTGCGCGTGTTGATTGATCGTCGGACGTTTATCTTCAATTTCTTTCGTGATAAAATGACCTTTTACGCCGTTCGCATTAACGTAAATTCCGTTCGGATAAAGATTCGCTCCCGGATTCTGGGTTGAGTTCTTAGATCCTACGACAGAAATTACAGAACGCAAGTAAGCGCGAGATCATACAAAACAAAATAAAAATTGTAATAAAAAAAATTCGCTTATGTACGAACCCGAATCCAACTGGCCCTTCGAATGCGAGAAGACATTCGTTCTTGACGCCCATTGCTGCAATTTTACGTCTGCTTCTGTATCAGCCGTGCTTTGCTGAGGTACGTTACTTCCCGATTGCCATCGGTGCAGTTTATCTTCCGGAGCTCTGACCGTGCCTGCGGAAATGTCAAGCTTGCGCTCATGTTCAAGTAATTCAATGTGAAAATTCGGTAACTCTTCTTCAAAGTAAACTCAATAACTCTTTTTAATCTCGAAAACCCAAATGCGCATAAGTTATCGTTGTTTCGCATGACTCGCAAATCTTCTCATTACATATAAATTGTTAAGTACATATCTCGGTAAATAAATATTGCATTTAATACCACTGTATGTCCTTATTACTAATTTCTCATTAATCCGCAGAACGTAAATTAACATGCGGCATAATTTCCATGCGTGTCATTAAATTTCATGCGCCGCAACCGTTAAAGAGCAGCCATCATCACGTTACACGTTAGCTTTGCTTTGTTTGATGATACCGCGCAATGCAACGATAAGCTCTGTGTGTTTCTCGTCCAAATTCAGGCCACGCAACGTGCAGCGGAGAGATATTCAACAGCAAATTCAATTTAATTCTTAAAATCAATTGTAGAAGCATTTTTGTAATTAAAAAAAAACAAAAAGATACTTGCAATGCATCGTGCGACGTCAATGTAAAAAAATAATTAAAATTCATTATGTTTTACTGGTTTTTTTTTTTTTACCTTGATCCCACTGATCCGTCTGCACTTGTCCTCGATCGTGCTGACCGCGCCACGTACTCGGTTTGACGCCAGATCCATCAGATTGATTCCGCGCGGTATTTCCTTGTCCCGTCCAAGGAAGAGGTAGTCTATCTTGTCGTGATCCGTCCTGAGTGTGATACCAACTCTCGGCAGATTTATTGCCGCTATTTGGAAAAACGTTTCCAGACGGGGAATAAGTGCGATTGTAAGAGGGAAAATAGAATCCGGTTCTCCCGTAATCTTGTCTATTCGGCGCGAAATCGTAATCGTTCCTTCGATTATACGGCGAATTCCCGTCGGCGCCAAACTTCGTCTTGTTGTATACATTATGAACGTTATCTTCGTCGTGTCTCCCTGGAGGGAAATACGGTTGAAATTGTCTCTGGTCCGTTCCAGCGTCTGGCGCGCCATATTCCGAAGGATAGCGGGAATCGTGATGGTAATTGTGACCGGGATGCCAATAACCGCCGTCACCCGCATTTGGATTGTATTCTCCATAGTGGCCGTGATCGTACTTCCGATCGTAGTTTCGATCGGAAGGAGGTCTAGCCGGGATCCAACTTGAACTCGCCGAAAGATTTGACGTAGACTCGTAACTGCGATAATAAGGATAATAAGGATGATAATAATAACCAGGAGGAAGAGGAGGAAGAGGAAAAGGAGGAGGAGGAGGAGGGGGAAGAGGAGGATATTCGCGGTTGTACTGACGATTTTCATGTTCGTACGACCACGACGGTTCTTTCGGATAAGTCGAAGGATAAGTTCCTTGCGAACTTTGATCGGTTTCCTCATGTTGCGTCCATTGTCTATCTGGATGACCTTGTAATCCGTAATTACCATCGAAAGGACGTCCCGAATTTTCACCACTAGACGGTCTCCATTGCGACGGATAAGTCCCGTGATCCTTGTATCGATTTTCTTCGCGTATGTGACCGTAACGAT
Organism: Pseudomyrmex pallidus; assembly: GCA_014825455.1. Taxonomy (NCBI): domain Eukaryota; kingdom Metazoa; phylum Arthropoda; class Insecta; order Hymenoptera; family Formicidae; genus Pseudomyrmex; species Pseudomyrmex pallidus. Next base: position 14,601 of record QVNV01022775.1, on the reverse strand, counting down.
TATGATAATTAGTAGAATAATCAGGATAATTAAACGGCGGCTTCGCAGTTGGATACCAACGTGGACTCGATGTCGTCGTGAGCGGTTTCCACGTTGGTCTAAATAACGGGCTTGGAGTTGTGCTGTAACTTGGCCTGATGTGACTGCGAGAATCAGTTTGATTGTATCGACCGCCTGAAGTCGACCACGACGTTGTACCTCTGGACGGTGACCAGGAATCGCCTTCCGTTTTGCGCACTCCATCACTCGGTTTATCTGTAAATCAGAAATTATTCACCGCATATGTATCAAAAATTATTTATCGCTTATTTTTAATATGTTATGAGTTTATTTATTATTTAAGATTATTTGATTCATTAACGTTAATTACCCGATTTACAACTGGGCACGTTGTACGGCCAGTCGCAAACTGTGGTAAGAGGGTTGAAAGCCGTTCCGGGACCACAATCCATTACGAAGGTGGCACCGTGAGCGCATTGGAGGAATTTTTTACACGTCTCCGGATGAGGCAGTAATCCAGTGAAATCGGCAGGACACGAAATGACTTTCTTCGCTTCCTTGTAGTCCGACTTGTCGTATCCAGAGTTCAAATTCGGAGGTATGAGCGGTGCATTATCTTCGTCAGATTTAAAAGTGTCTGTATACATGCAAATTTTTACATAAAAATAAAGTTTTTTAAGAAATTTATGTAATCTACAAAAAAGATATTTAAATCGTCACCTTCGCAACCCTTTACGTTACGCGGCCAGTCGCACACGCCGATAGCGGGGTTGAAAACTGTTCCAGGGCCGCAGTTCATAATGTAAGTCGCGCCAAGAGCGCATTGCATAAATTTCGTGCAGTCTCCGCGATACGGCAACAAACCCGTCAAGTAACCCGGACATTTCGGTTCCTGTCAAATCAATCGATTAAACTTAGAAGTGTGAAAAACAAATAACGAAATTTTAGAACGTTTTGCTTTGTGACGTCAAAGTGTAACAGTCGAGCCAACGCACTTGCAACTTTTGCGATTTCTGCGGATTAATCTCGGAATCCCACGGCTCTCTCAAATCGGCGAATTCGTTCTCGTAACATTTCACTTTGTGCGGGAAATCGCACTCCAGGGTGTCGGGATTGAAGTGAGTGCCCGGGGCGCACGGTTGCACGTGCGCGCGGCCCTTCCAGCAGTTGACGAAAAACTTGCAATCCAGCGGATAAACAAATTGCCCGGTGGAATTGCGCTCGGGACACTGGACGCCCAAGCGAGAATCGTATCGCGCAACTTTGAGCTGCGGATTTTTTTGCGAAGACAGTATGTTCTCCTTCCGCGGTTTCTGGAGACAAAACCAATACGCGAAAAGAGTAAGAAAATAAATGCGAATGTCATTCTAAGCGCGTAAAAAACTCTCGTTCGTAAGAAACACGCTCGTGTGAAAAATTACCGTGCTGTCACTCGCCACGCCTTCGTACAAGTCCTCCTCGTCGTTCTCGCTCGTCGTTTCTTTGTCATCTCTCGACAGATACTTATGTTCGAAATCAATTTCGTTCTTTCGAGGCCGACCGCGATTTTCGTGTCTCGATTCATCCTTGAAACCTCCTCCTTCGTGAGTTTTGTCATAGCGCGGCGCCTCGATCTCGGAGTTCTCATCGAACGGTTTATTCCATATCAATTTTTCATATTCACGTTTCTGAGTTTCTTGTCGTTCGTCGGGGAATTTAAGGCCGTGCTGTTGTTCCGGAGGAACTTGAGCGGGAATTTGTTCGGGAATTTGCTTGGGAACTTGATCAACCGGATCGATTTGCGTTCTTTGTTCGATCTCGCTATCCGGAGTCTTTCGCCACGAGCTCCAACTCTTCGTGGCGGTTTTCGACGCGGGTCTATCTTCCGATTGCTGCCATTTTGGAGAACGAGAATCTATTCGCGACTCGTTCGCTCTGTCAAACGAGTGCCAAGGTAGCTCCGATTCGCGACGCTCTGGTGGCTTCGTAGTCGTCGCTTTCGGATCGTAGATCTGCGGTAATAAAACAAAAATTGACAACAAAAAGTCAGCAGTGTGATTTGATTTGAGAATTTAAGCGGAGACAGTCTCAATCCAGCGAGTGTTTGTTTCACCGCGACCGTTTAAAATGACTTGTTTTTAACAATACAAGCGAGTCTTGCATTTCTGCGTCTTTGACAATACGCTTGCTTGCATTTTTCGCCGTGAAACAAGAGAAACGCATTGACACTTTTTTGCATTCCTTACGACACTCTTCTTCAATTGAACTGTCGCGCGTTTTTGGTATATTGTCCTCTTTCGTTGTCGAATGTGCGCACAAGGCCGAGACTGTTTGTTCTAGATTACACTGTGTGCAGCGAAAACAAACTCGATAAGTCGTGAAATTTTGATAAGATCGAATAAAAACAGAGAGACATATTAAAATCTTTGATACCGAAGACGTCACGCGTTAAACCATCGCGCGCGCGTGTGTTTCAAAATCAAAACATTCACGCAAAAATGCACGTATGTATGAGTTCAGATGTAAATATAGGAATGAATTAAGCGATTGCAACATCGTTGCAGTAAAACACGCAACGCGGGTTCAAGTAAAAAAAAAAAAAAAAGAAAGAAAGACTTTTTGACACGTGTTCAGATTTTATCTAATAAATCATGCGTTTCTGCAGACTAAGAAGAACCGATTGCCACATTTGATATTCGTGACATTTACGCATCGACGCATCATTACGTAACAAGCGATCAATCGACGCGCAGTGAAATGCACAGTATTTTCGAAATCCACTCGTCGGTGTGTCGTAATGTGTGTGTGTGTTTGTGCACGCGCATACTATCGGGAAGAAAATTAAGCGCGGCTCTCGATTTTTATCGAAAACGCAAGTTCAAAGGTGATGCAACTTCGCTTTTATCTCTCGAAGCGCGAGAAAGAAGGCGGAACTGAAAAGATTTAAACTGCAAATCGCACAGACGCAGTTACTCCGCGCTCTTGTTTCCGAAAAGTTACTCCGCTCTCTCGTTTTACGTTAACGAAACGGAAGTCGAAAAGTTTGATGCGATCCAGATGATAATGACGTTCTTTTACACAAAGAATCAAAAACAACAACAACAATAACAGGCAGGTAAACGTGTGGTGCACCACATACCGCGCAGGAAGGAACAGCGACGAAGCAGAGCAGCGCGACGAGGAAGCGATTAAACCACGAGATCATCTTCGTTTACTACAAGCATGTAGTACCGAGCATCGTACCGAACTGATTCTTAACTTGTCGTAAAATTGTTGCGTTACGCAGGAACGCCGATCGGCGTCGCTTTACACAGAAACAAATGCAGGAGAACTTGCGCTTCACGGAAATCGCAGGGTTATCAGATATAGAAAGGTCGAGGCTTTGAGTTCGTCGAGAAAGAGACACGGAAAGGAGAAGGAGATAGAGAGGCGAGGGTTTTCTCTGTTTGATGTTCGTCTCACATATACACACGCGCGTAGAAAAAACAAAAAGAGTCGGGCCGACATGTGCGTGTGAGCGTTTCTCGGCGTAACGAACGAGCGGCTGCAAACAGAATCATTTACCAATTGGCGATGCGCGCAAGCAAACTTAAGCTCGTTTTATGAGTTATCGCAGAGGCTGATCTTACAAAAGAGACACCGACACGAAGGAATGGTTTTTATTGTCTCAAGCAGCGTTTTATTGAGTAGGGGACATTATTTATGATATTATATACAATGACAATTTTCGGCTCAAATAAAGAGTCTTCGTGACAGTTGGGTGTCGCAGTTGACGGATCTGCGTCGGTGAGTACAGGTGTAGGTGACCGGGTCGAAGACGTATGTGGGATCGCACGTCATCAGCTTGCACCTGCCGCCGCTGCACATCATGTACTTGTGACAATCCTCCGGATAAGCCACCACCGTGTAAGACTTGCCGTCCTACAGAAAAGAAAGATGACACGTACGATCTTCCGAATTTTTATTGTCTCGGAATTGCATTGCTTCAACGCAATATTTTAGTCTATAGTCTCAATTATCTTTTTCTTTTTCTTTACTAAAAAAACGCGCAGCACTGAAAGATGTAACAAATCTTTATGCGCGCTCTTATGACTCTTAATCAATTCAATTCTGTAATTTAATTCTTCTGATTGATTTGTTGTCGTTTAAATAAAACAAGTAAGAGACAAAGAGAGAGTTGCTGTTGGAGTCAATTAACTTTACTTACCACAGTCACTTTCTTGACAGCACCGACGAGATAACAGCAGCACACCAGAAGCAGCAGAGTCAGAAATCGGAACGACATCTTTGCGAGCGATCTCGGTAGTCGATCTTGAAAACCTGTCCAACAAAACGAGAGTTGATCCCGGTCTCGTGATATTTATTGCGGATCCGGAGCGGGAATTTTCCGAAACGCTGATGCCGATCGTCACCGCGGGAAGCACCGCGAATTATTGCGCCGTTTCAGACGTTCACGGAATCAATTTATCTGATCTGAGTTAGCGAAAAAAATCAGTTATCTTCTCTTCGGTGCATAAGCGAAGGTCGCGTCTCTCCGTGCTGCGTCTCTCTTTTTTGCAGTACACCCGTCGGACACCGTTTGATCGTCGCTCGTTCTCTGCACTCGTCATTACATCGCAGTGGCGCTATCACACCACCGAGCGAGAGTGTGACAGTTCATCGCACAATCATCTCTCATGAGATTATATTTCCGCAACACTCACCGACGCTATCAATCCGCACGCGGAAAGATCTCGCTCAATATAACCGAACACATGTGTATAAATTTTATATTATATTACATAAATTAAAATACAATTCATTTAATTTTGTAAATTAGAGCGGAGAGAGAGCGCAACAGAAAAATTTTACTTTGACGCAGTCGACGACGACATGAGAGACATTTCGATAAATAATACAAAATACGGGCACAATTTATTGAAGCAACATCATAATTTTATTTTTGAACACATTGTGAAAACAAGTTAAAATCCACACGTCCGAAACAGAAGCGGGCGACAAAATGGATTCCCCGTATCTTCGCAAGCGCCGCTGATGAAGTTTTGCGGGTGAAATCTCTCATCCGCGATTACTGCAACCCGAACGATCTCTCAGAGGATAGTCGCAGGTACCTATGGCCGGATTGAATTCCGTTCCTATGCCACAGCTCATGACAAAGCAGCCGCTGTTATCGCATTGTTGATACTTGGTGCAGTCGCCCGGATAGGGCAATACAGTGGCCTAAGTGAATAAATCGTTCAATTAGCTTTCACAGCTGCGACAAAGAAGAGAGAGAATAGGTCGTGCGAATGAAAGAGAAGTATTTCTTTCTTTCTTTCTCTCTCTCTCTCTCTCTCTCTCTCTCTCTCTCTCTCTCTCTTTCTCTAACAGGCTGTGATGAAAAATAATGAAAAAAAATCAACACATTGCAGAAATCACTTGCGAAAAACGCGCCTCAATATATTAAACTGATGATGACATTTCTCTATTTATTTTCTAATCAATCTTGTAGGGCAAAAAATCGAACATTACATACTAAAAATTGCGTACAACAATTTTCCATTATTTATACACGTCACGATGATAAAAAATGTTTGCGAATATACGTACTTTAAAAAAATCACGAAAAATACCCGCATTGCATTTTGTGTTGAAAAATTCAAAGATTATTTGTACAAAAAAAAAAAAAACAAGAGAGAAAGCAATAATTCTGCTTCGAACGAGATATGCTTTTGAGTTCAAGTTCCGAGAAGCGTTTGCTTTCGCTCACATGACTCATTGACACTCATTGACGTTAATAATTCCGGGCTTTCTACTGGCGAAGTGCGCGGTACTTACTTGTACTTGTGTCATTACAAACGGCACTGAACACATCACCAGACACAGTAAAATTACGGAAGACTTCATCTCGTTCGCGTGATCGTTGTTTGAACGTCGTCGCTTATCGTCGTTCGATTCAATTCGACTCAATTTTGCGTTTGCATCGCGAAGAAGAAATCGAACTTTATATAGAAAATCTTAGAACACGATGAAAAGGCAATGTTATATTACGCTATCACGCTAGATGCGTTTTTCTGGGTTACGCGTTCTCTCGTATTTTCGTTATCTCCGGTTCACGCGAAGAGGGCAAAAGGTGACATGTAAAAAAAAAAAAAAAAAAAAAAAAAATGCACCTGCTATCGCAACAGCACGTCGTATTTACTATTGATGAGAACGCGCAGACAGAAAGCTGCTTCTGTATTGCTTTTGATTTATATCGAAAGGTGTTGAAATAATAATGGGAGCAATTATTGTTAACACACACGCGCACACACACACACGTCCCGCTCGTTGATGAAACAAGCGCATTATTGATCGACTCATTTCGATACAATGCCGAGGTATAATAAACTTTAGTAGCGATAAGCACCGCTACTAAAAAAAAAATCTAATACGTTTCTGATCGATAAAAGTTTGTTCAACAAAAAGTAATAAAAGATAAATCTCTCATTGTGGCGCGCTGAAGTATCATTCGGACAATATCAAAACAGTTCCGTCAACTTGTCAGTTACATGATTGTTGGGGCAAGTTTTTATTTTCACTTTACTTAAAAAATGAAAATCGCTAGACGCGCATTCCGGGAAATTTCGTCGATTGCTTCGCAAAGTCTGAATCATTTATTTAAAAGCGATAGAAGGGGAATGAATGAGATCAGAACGACGTCAAAGAGTTCTTCTAAATGGATAAAAGATCATTTCTCAGAATCTGTGCGCGAAATGTGAATTTTTATTTGTGCAAGGAAATTGCGCATAAAAAAATATCGCATTTATATCTACGGTGGAGTTTCCACTCTTTTCTTAAACTGATATTTGGCTGTTATTCTCTCCCGCAGCAAAGCGTATGGATGCGGCGATTCGGATGCGGTCACCGGCACCTTTGCGAGCCGACGTAACTTCGGAGACAGCAGAATCAGATTTTGACAAAGACCAAACGCGCTGCTTGTTGTAACAATTGTTTTTTTTTTTTTTTTTTTTTTTTTTTTACGTAAATACGTTTCGACTCACCGATGGTACATACATAGCGAAGGGAATCATTCCTATCGCAACGATTCTGAAGAAATTAGTCAGGTATTTCTTCCATTTTGTCATTTCTTGAACTCTACTCATACAATTTATCTGCACGTTTGAACAAAATTAAAAATATCCCGTGATTTTTTTCATAGAGATCTCAAATCGATAAAAACTCACTTCTATAATAGCTAAATTAAATAATGCCATTGCTAGGGGAAGTACAAACGGATCTGCCGCAGTCAAATTTGTCATCCACAGAAACCCGCCGTTTGTGAATTCCTGATAAGTAGCGTAGGCACCTGTAAAGATGTAAGAAAAACGAGAGAACAACGTGAAAGACCTATTTATATTCTTATTTCATTTAAACGATGTTATTTCTTACTGGCATCTTGTTTGGGTAGCATGTAACATAAGTTTCTAATGGACACCGACAACGACACCCACAAAGGAATCTGTACTAACACTACCAAACTAGCCTTTGCCGGATGACAGTTCTCCCGAACAATCAATTTGTTCCATTGTTTTCTCGCCTGCAATAAAAAAAGACATATTTAATACACACTAATATCTAAAGATTACGCACATTGTGTTATTGTCACACCGACTTGAAAACTCAAGCAGCTTAAAACATTACCTACAGAAAGATTGTACAATCGTCTGGTGTAATCATTGGACCATTTGTATTTGTGCTTTCCGTAAGCTGCTTCGGCCTTCATTTCTTTGACTAACTGGTTCATTTCAGGTTTGAGATTTTCCAATTTCGCCAATATGTATTGCTACGAAATACATTATTCTTTTGTAAGAATCACAGCAATCTGAGTCTTGAGACTGTGTACCAGTTATTTTCATTTAAGTCTACCTGATAGAAGGACAGTGGCAAAGTCAGTAGAGTTCTCAACGAGATAGTGGTAAGTACGATTACCGTCCACCACGGTAGACCTGTATAGTCGTGCATCCATAACAGAGAATCCTGTGTCATTTGAACAGGCGCGCTTTCTGATAATGTTTTGTAGAAGCCAGTATATTGCAACGAGACCTCGACTTTCGGAACAAAGTCATTGCTGACACTTGATGAGACACTTGAAAAATATCTGACGTTGTTGTAGTGTCGACAGTGTGTTTTACAATCTGCATGTTTGTTCTTATGATACAGACTTAGGTGAGAAACAATCCGGGGATAAGACACGTTATTGTTTGCTTTCAAATTATATTTTTCAGGAGTTTTATTTAATGATGTGCATGTACTGTATTCATTACGTATAGTATGAGGTGAGAGACTCAACGGCGCACAAGAATAAAAACAATTGTTGATGTTAACTTGGGAAATCCGCTTGAATTGCTCCAAGAAGAGACTCGGCACCTTTGTTACAATCATAATAAATATCTGTAGATAAACAATATAGGTAATCACAAAGATTTATGCTGAACACGTCAATATAAGATTAATTTATTATTTCTTATATAATTCTTCATTTTCAATATGTTTGCACATTCGTGTATGAAAATAAAATAGTGTCACTGACTGTTGTGGGATTGTTATGGTTTGCTAGGTTATGTGTACATATACAGAAATAGTTATTATCTTTCGGTAAAAACGATATCTATATTAACATCACAATTACCCAGCTATGATATTACTATTAACGTCATGAGATAAGTTTTCGTAGTTATCTGTAACAGTAGCGAATCTATAACACAGTAGTCAACAATTTAATCTTCTACTTATCATACGTAGAATTATCTTAGAATTATTCTATCTTATTTGAATTGTGTTGCATGTATATTCAAATAAGCAATTGAGGAACACAAATATCTATATGACATTAAGAAGGGAGAGATACATACATGTGAAATTATTTTCAGGTATGTGTGAGACAAGTTTTGATTAATTTTATTAATATCAGTTTTCACAAAATGTATTTTATATAAATAAAATATTTTTTTTGTTTTCGCAAATATAAAATTCCGTAGCAGTTATAAAAATACATATTTTTTCACAATCTTGTGATATAATTTTAAGCAGAATTTGAAGTCGTTTCGAGAAAATCGTCGAGCTACTTTTCAGCAAAGTCTCTCCGCCGACCCTTTCTCTACCTCTTTTAGTCGTATCTTTCACTTTTCTCGTCTGAAAGAAACCGGCAGGGCAAAGAAAAGGTAATAGGATACGTGACGGTGTGCAGATGGGGTTGAAGAACCCGAAGAGCGGAATTACCTCGCGGATTACGCCGACCCGAACCCTAGAATCCGAATACGAAACTTCTAGGTGGAGAACTTCATCCGCATCCGGGTTATTAAAAGCGGCTCCTCTGAAACCCTTTCGCGCGCGCAACACCGGCACAAAGCGTCGCGATAAAACATAATATGACATATTATTTACAAATTAAAATATCCCATTTCAAAATATTCCGCGTTTCTACTTCGTCAATATTGGCTCTAACCGCACGGAGGAACATCCGTCGTGCATTTGTCACGCGTTGCTTTTTTTGAAAAAAAAAAAAGAAATATGCATAAAATATGCTCGGAAAAAACATGCAAAGAGAGTCTTATTGTTAGACGGGATTGACGAATCTTTTTCCCAGAGTCATCTCGTAAACGAGAGAACTGAGAAAACTCTTTCCGTATATCTTTTTCTACATTCTTATGCGAAATAGTAAAAAAACGATGCAAGGATACCAGAGAGGGCAACAAAAATACCGTAAAGAAGTCACGTTTTCTTTCATGGTAACAGATTTGTAAGCATTTATCTTTCCGATTGTGGAACAATATTGTGCGCTCCACGCACAGCATCCATGTCCGCGCGTTACATTTATTTTTTTTTTATAGGAAAAAAATTCACAACCAGAACTTACATGATTCCATTCTTTTATCTCGAATAACCGCGTGAGAAAACGATGCTACCGAAAATGTTTATGACACTCGAGATCTTTTTTTTTTTTTTTTTTTTTTTTTTTTTTTTATTTCTTTTATCTAAACTCTCTTAAACCCGGTATTTTTTTCTCTCTTTTATTTAAAACTGGAAGAGATCACTATCGGAAACTAATTGTAAGAAGCAACAATAATTCTTCTTTCAGAGAAAAAGATCAGGTACCTGACACATTGCGAAAGATGTAACAAGATAATTTGTCCGTGTAATTTTTTTTCCTCATCTTTTTATTCTCTCGAAAAAAGATCTGGAACACATGTACTTAAGTTACTTGCCGTTTTTTGTGTCACGCTATTCGTGCAGAGAACTTATTACAAATTGTTCTCCTGTACGGGGGAAATAATTTAAATTACGATTACGCGCGTGTGCAATTTGATTACGACGTGACGCTTTATTGACGCAATAAGACGTCACGTGATTATCTCGCGGAGGCATAAATAAACGAGGACCCGGGCTGAGTGCGCATTTTCGCGATCCACCAACACGAGCCACCGACAACGGGGTGGTACGACACAACCGTCGTTTTCCAGAAGGATACAATAAACGCGAGCGAGAGCCAAGCACTCGTTAAGAGCGGGCCCCGAAGGCTCTAATTAAAATAACAAACGGAAAATCCGCGAGAGAGTTTCCGCCGCGCCCGCAGAAACTTCCCCCGCCTCTTCGTTCCGACAGGCAAACTACCCCATCCCACTCGACACGCGCCCTCGTCGAAGAGGACCCGGACTCCGCGTACAAACCGGCGGCAACTATTCAGCTCTCGGCAACTGTGTGTATAAATGTTTCCGTATTATATCGCGCTACACTGTCGAGGGTGTTATCGCGCCGATAGGGGTTAAACCGAGAGAGAGAGAGAGAAAGAGAAGTGTTTACGTATTAAGAAAAAGAAGCACACACACACACTAAAGAAACGCGCAATAAGAACCGATGTGAAAAAAAACGTACAAACGGAAAGATTAAATAATTGCAACAAACCTTGATGTATTATTACATACGCATGAAATTGCAAAATAAATTAATAGAGAGACTGTAAAATAAATTAATAACGTCATAATCGTCAGGATTAATTATTACGCCTTTGACGTAATAATTCGTTGGCTATGTACTCACATACATTTGTAAAAAAAAAAAAGAAAAAAAAAACAATGCAAAAAGTAAACACAATTCCTGCGAAGTGCATGCTGTACATACAAGAACCGAAATAAAAAACAAAAAAGTAATAAAAGGCAAGAAATATAATTGTGATGAAAATAGAAAAACGCGAAGCACGCGGAGAACGCGCGGATAGAGTCAAAAAATTGTAACAAGCGGGAATTTAATTGCGCGCGGGAAAAGACGGGAAACCGGAGGCTGCGGAGGATCCGCGCGCGCGAAGGAAAACATCGGAGGAAATAAAGGAGACGATAAACGAAAAGAACAAAAGGGGTTTCGAAAACGTGGGAAGGGATAACCGCGACTAGGGGGCGAGCGAGGAAAAGGAACAGACGAGAGACTAACCGCGAAGAGGGGTTGGCGTTTCTATTCGGAATGGGGGTTGGTTCTGGCGTCTCGTTACAGCGGTTGGCTGTCGGAAGCGCGGATGACGCGGCGGGGAAGAGGGCGAAAACCCCCGAGGGGGTTGAAGCCGGTCTCGCCGTGTTTTTCGCCGATTGAATCAATTAAAGAGGAAAAACTCCCGGGGTAAAATATTCGAGACGTGTCCTGCACGTCGTGCCACGCTCGCGCGCGCATATATGCGCGTTGCTCGTTCGTTCGTTTGTTCGTTCGTATACCGATCGAGAGATCGACGGGCGCGCGGGATCGCGCGGGATTGTCAGGTATCGAGAAATCGAGGTTTCTCGGTGATTTGCGAGCTAAGATCTTGATGTGAAAAGCACGCGCTGATGCGTGCGATTTTTAACAGCCAGGCAACCGTTTCAAGATTGTGTAAATGTCGATTCGCCGCCATGCATTTTCTAGTAAAACTAAAAAACAAGTTCGAAAAAATAAAAGCGACACAATACATTCTTTTGCGAACTATTCGCAACTAAAATAATTTTTTTTCTGTAACATTTAATTATATCACTAGCATATGTCATCATATTTGTTATCGATATTTATTATTATATTTATATAAAAACCGATGTGCATATATAATATTCACCAAAATATTCTCAAAGAAACATGGCTTCAACACGCCAGTTGCAAAGACAAGTTAAATAATTTAAGACAGAGACAAGTTAAATAATTTAATGCCGTCGAAATGAAATATATTATTTCCTGTTGAAAAAGTTCTTTGTGGCGGAACGAGAGATATTTTTACGAACGTCGGAGCCCAACACGGGGAGTTTGCTTGCGCAAGGTGTTTCATGTTCGCTCTGTAACGCGATCGGGATAAGACGCGCGCGTATGTAGTCGTCGTGTAGCAAGGACCTAAGAAACAGGCGGAGGAGAAACGAACCAGGGAGAGAGTGTCAGGCAACAAGGTTTAATCTCTTAATTACCGGAGAATAGGCTCGCACCGCGTGCGGCCGCGCTAAAGACGATGCGGGGATTACCGGTAATACTACTCCCGTAAGTCCGCCATCCGGCTTGTTTGTTAAATAATATCATCACCATCCGGACTAGACTTGCACAACAACAACTCCCGCTTGCGTTCGGTTCGCATGCGCGGTTTCAATCGATATCTCTTTCGCTGAAAAAACAATTTTTTTCAATTTATTTGTCGTGTAATTTATTTTTTTATCGCATGTTCCTGTATATATTTTTTCATTTGTGTATTAAACTCGCAAGAAAACACTTGACATAAGTAAATTCGACATCGGGTTTCGAGAGATCGCGCGACACCATCAGCTTTGACATTTTGCAAACAGCGACGACGGAAATGGCGATTCAGCAGATATTGGAGAGGAACGACCGAGGGATTCCTAATTGACAGTCTCGCAGTGTGGGAGCCGCGATTCGCCGACATGTCAGTTCATGATCCTGCAGTCGTAAGCGTAAAATAAAATAGGGCGAGCGGAAGTGCAGCTAAAACGTTTAACGAAACGATCGAAAGAGGTGCGATGTAAATTTTTTCCGCTAATTTTCTTCGCTCAAAAAATTCGCAATTTTATCTAAATTCAATTATTTGTAAACAAAAATGTTCTCGAGGTATCTGACAATGCCTGGGAATTATTAAGTAAAGACTGTGGTTTAAATAAATTTAAATCGTTCATTAACGTCTGTTTGAATTTAATAGATTTCTCTTTCATGTGCGCGCGAACAAAACTGATACGCGTGTAAGTGCCACGCGTAAAAACATATAATTTTCCTACGGATTAATCTCTCGCGCGCGTTTCCGATACGGATTATAAATACTGTTTCGCATTGGTTCGACGGGACATAATATCACGGCGGGCGCAAAGTGGAGTGTCCCATTGAAAAGCGCCGCGTGCCCGCTGAGCCATTCAATCTCGCGAATTATTGTCATGAGGTCTCCCATGTTTATTGTGTTCCGTTACATAGCCACCCCTATGCAACAAAAGGACTCGAAGTACATGATAAACGTATTAAACTCGAAACACGTAGTAACAAATTAGAAAGTAAAAAAATTAATACAAAAAAATTTATTGTAAATAATATTACTACTTATTAAATTGATATTACTTTCTTTTCTTTAGTTTTGGTCACTTTCCCCGCTATGTATTAGTTCTATTGTGCTCGGTGTCTTCCAACAGCTAAGGATCGGGAAAGATTTGTGACATATGGTATCAATAAAAAAGAAAGTTTTAGAAAGCAGTTTTATTTTCTATGACAAAGAAATATTGTGAATGACAATGTGTGCAATCCAGTAGCAAATATTACGTCAGCATAATTTATAATATTTTTTTTCAGCTCTTGAAATCGTCTTAAAATCGTTTAACATCATCGATCGTTCGTCAATCATTAATCTTAGTTATCCTAATGGGTTTTACAAAGAATCTCTAATGTGTTTTGTAATGACGTGTCTCCAGATCATTGTCGAAACTAGCAGTTCACAAAATGGACAAGACCTTCCTACTTTCTATTCCCGCAATAAAGTATAAGAGTGATGTAAAATCGAGATAAAATTTTCCTGCACTACTACCATTAACTTCATGCATTCACAGATATGTGTATTGACTCATGACATATTAGCTCTATTGTGAAAAGCATTTTACGTGAACAATAAATGTTTTGTTAGCAAATAATATTAAGTTTCGCATTCTTTTTAACGTTTTTGAAACATGCATCATTATTATTCCTGTGTCTAATTGGAAAATACATTTACAACATTTAAAAACCTTGCATTTTGTATTATTCTGTTTTACGAAGTGTATTCTACTCATTGTCAGTGTCAGTGTCATGTGTTCCATTCGAGTTTCCTCAAAATAAAAAAGAAGGTCATTTTTTACCAATTGTACTTCCAAACTAGATTTTACACAAATTTTTTTAGAAGTACAAATTAATCTTCTTTCTAACATTTTTTTTTGGAATAATCAATTTTTTTTAGGAACAATAAATCACATGTCTTAGAACTGACGTATTTGTTCGTCTTGTAATATTTTACTTTTAATGAAAGTATATCACGAGTTTTAAAAAATATAAAGCCGGAGCATCCAGGTTCGACTCCTGGCCGAGGAGTTTTTTTCGCAATATTTTAAATTTAATTAGAGGGGTATTCGGGGTTTTCTC